>UELX01004050.1:0-19938 GCA_900480035.1 Eupelmus urozonus
CCTCTTGTGCCCCCCCCCCTACGATCCAATCAGAGGGTAGTGAATTTGACGCGGCAAGCTTAGCGTCCCCCCGCGCGCAAAGCCCGCTCGTACGTAACTTCGGTAAATCCGCCGGTGCCACGCCGAGAAATCCAAGGACCTCGATCCCCGGCCTTGCGATGAATATGCAATGAACATAACCTTAATTAAGCTGGAAAAATCAATTAAGGACCGCCTCGCTGGATCGCGCTCTGCTAGCTGCTCTCGCGTACCACTGCACGCTGCTTAGACGTGCGAGATCTCTTTTTCTTCCGGCTTTGATCTGGTCTGATTTGTGCGTTTGGTTAGTAGGCTGGCTGATTCGATGTAACCAACGTCTGCCCGCTCTTTTTCTAAAGTGATTAATTTACTAATTATATGCTCAAGTAAGATCTCTTACGATTATAACCAATGAATGACATCGCAAATGTACAGTTTTTTTATAATTACATCAGAAAATTGTTGTATTCAAAATGGTTTGCTAAATTTTAGATATAGTAATCAAATTTGTGTCTTCTGATTACAATGGAATACGTCAATTTAAAAAAATAATCAAATTTATGGTACTTTTAGGTGACTTAAGAGCTCCTTTTTATTACTGCAATGTTTATAAATTTATCGGGTTGATATTTCATAGGCTTGTACCACATCGGCTTTAAGATAGGAAGTCTATTTTTCAGCAATCACTTCTCAACTTTCGAATAAGTCCACTACAAAAAATAGATAATTATAATTATCTGACAATCATTGGAAATTATAATGGTACAATTGTATCAAACTTTCTTTATATTTCATAAGAATTCCAACGGAAAATTCCGCAAAAAAGAATGAAAATTATAGAAACAGTAAAAATATACTTGCCAGTACTTGTAGAGAGCCAAAAAATGAGCGAATTAAGCTTCCAGGAATTTCTATAAAAGCAGTTCCAGAATTAGCGGATCACCGAAACGATGAGGCTTCTCATTGGCATTACATCCAATTTGCCCGGCGGACCGATAATCACCGATCCATCGAACGAAGGTAACGAAGTTTCATTGCCCACCTGTTTCTTCGATGCTCATCCGGGGCGCGGGCTAAAGACATTTGCCAGAATCAGCTCGATTACGACCTTTCTTGCTCTCTCCACTCCCGCCGGCTCGACAAACGTTGCCCGTTTCACGTGCCAATTATTGCATAGAAAAAAATTCTTTTCCTATCAAGCGTATTCTCCTTTTCTTCATGGTTATGCTTGTTAGCATGAATGCCGTTAGGTATTATATTATTATAGTTTATTAATTTTCTGTTTATATATAAGAGAATTAAGGGTTCCGACATTTTGGAATTTGAAAAAAGTGAAATTATGAGTGGCGCTACTATTATTTAGTCACCATTATCACTGTTACTGAAAGATTTATGAAAGTTATTAATCCAGAGGATGTTCCATTAATATTGTAGAAATGCAACAGTATGATACTTTTCAAAACTTTATAAAGTCAGATTTCCATCAATTAATTAAAGTTTCATTTTGATATATGAATAAAAATCTAATTTTTCAATACAATTAACTCACTAATTTAAAAATAAATCATTCCCAATCATACGTTAAAATGATTGACTAAAGAAACGAAATTTATTCCATCGCTGCGCTCTCATTAATTTTCGATAATTACGCCGAAAAATCCTTGACGCTCAGCACAGTAGGTTATTTTTCACGCTCAGCAAGTTCTCTCGCATCAAATTACAAATTAAAGTAAGTGTCCTCATTAAAACGCGTCTCAAATTCGGAATCCGAACCCCAGGCTCACACCCGCCTGCACTTATACAGCCATATAATCGAAGTAACTCTGGCGTGCGCGCAACGGTGTCCAAACATTGAATTCACCGCCGCTAAAACGCAATTCGAAATTAACGAGTTTTCCCTTTCTCCGCTCTTTTTTATCATCCGCGTAATTCGAGAAATCCCTCTGCGCAATCAACGACCGAAGAGCGCGCTTTTCTCTCTCTTTTACACACTCACACACTCGCTCTTTTTCGCCACGCAGCATTACGCAGAAATATACACACGTGTGCTCTCGTAGCTCTCCCACGAGCGAGAAAGAAAAAAGGGAAACTTCGCCCTCTTCGGCTGCGCAATCGTGCGGGCGAGAAATTGCCGGATGTAAAGCGCGCAGACAGGTAAATTCGGTTCGCTCCTCTCTCTCTCTCTCTTTCCCTTTCTCTCTTGAGTTTCCAATTTGCGCCCTCTCCCCCGAGTATGTAGCGCTCCCGGTCCCTCGCGCCGAATCGAAATCGATAAGGCTGCGAGATTACGAAGCTTCGTTAGACTTACGCGCGTGTACATTGACTCATTCGCAACTGTTTACAGAGAGAGGTGCGTGTGCCCGAGCGAGCTGGCGAAAATCTCACCCCCGCCCAGCGCTGGGACGATGACGAAGGTTTTGAGAGAGAGAGAGAGGGGTTTGATTCGTTTGAGGTGTGGCCGCGCGATGCGTCAGACCTTCGGCCCGCATTGTGCCTCTTTGATTTTCGGTCTGCGGGAATAAGGGTTTTGCTTGTTGGGTGAATGTGTTTTTTGGAGAGTATAATTAAAGTAATTCTGGATTCGTTGATAGGTTTACTTTTTTTTTGCATATTGGACGTATGTTTGTGAGAATAAAATAGATATACTGTTTTTCGTGTAATTATAATTTTTTTTTTGTTGTTTTTTGCGATGAAGGAAATTCTTTCGAATGACAGAACCTTACATTTGTTATCTTTATCAAGGATTTTCTTTTAATGTCTACTATGTTTTAAAATTGTCTTAACTAAGTTAATTTACTATCTCTAGCTTTACTCATTCTAAAAAGTGTTATAGATTTAGTGTGATTCAAGTTAATGTATTACACAGAAAAATTCAAGTACAATTTTGAATATTTTTTGAAGATTTTTCATTTTATTAAACCTTAATTGTATTCTGCAATAATTTTTAGTAATATAAATAATTGTAATAAATTCGATAAAACGATAAATGATTCTTTTTCTCTTTTAATTTATAAAAATTGGCCTAAGAAATTATTTATTGAATTCAAAATTATTTCACTTTTTTAATGATAACAAAAGTAGAAAATAATATTTATAAGTATATATTATACACATTAATTCCATCAAAGCAAAGCATTCGCCTGTATAAAAATTAAATTTCAACAAATTATTGAGACCAAGCAATCCAGCCGGAAACGCGAAAATTTATATATCATTAATTATAAAACCATTTATAAATTAAAGCTCCGCGCAATAAAAGTCCAATATTCCCATAAAATCAGCAACTCGTAAAACAATTAAACTCCCAATTATCGCTTAAACACGCGCAAGTCAACGTCCTCCCCCTCCCCCTTCACCTCCGCAAGCCGCGCATCCTTCATCCCCCTCCCCCGATGCCTATCAGCCACGATTACAGCACTTCGAGATTGTCCACGTCTCTCTCTCTCCATCCAGCCACATCTAATGCATCCCTCATAAAGAATTTACGAGACATCCGTACGCTCACCCCACCCGCAAAACATCATATAATGACTCGGCGCTGTACACCAGTCGCATCGCACTTTTACACACAGCACAAGCGCAAAACCTACAGAACCAAGCGGTCACGCAGCTGGTATACACACACGCGGCTCATATGGCCGCCACCCCCAGATAAAGATCGTAACGTGTGGCGCTGAAATTCACGATTAGGGAAAGGATCGGCAGCCAGATAAAAAGTGCAATCTGCGGCTCGTTTAATCTCCCACGCCAGGCTCTGTCACGTGTCGCGCGCACGCGCGCTGCCCTTTTTTTTTATACTAAAGCCTCGCGCGCCCTTTCTTTTGCACCCTCTTGTGTTTGCGCAACTCATTCGAATGGAAGTCACGGAATCGCCGTTTACGCGCGTTAACGATATGCACGCGAGCGGGTCGGCCTTTTTATGGGATATTTTATTGTTTACCCGTATACACGGCCCCGTCACGGGATTGTTATAGTTAGCTCTTTTTTTCGAGTGTATGGTTTGCGCGTTACGGCTTTTCTCAGAAGCTGCGCGCTACTTTCTCTTTATTGTATGTGTAATTATCGGGGGTTATAAAATATTTTTGGCTTCATTACCAGCTGCCACCGCTGTGTTTCGTACAATCAAACGACTCTCGACGTTAATCACGCGTAATAACAGAAAATAATTCACCCGGAAAAAGTTCAAGCGCCGCGGCTCGAGCGTGAAAAAATTTCCGTCCCCAGTCGCATCGGCGGTAATTAATCATTACTATATCTCGATAAATATAGCTTATCGCTCGCCTCGCACTTAACAACTCGAGCCTCCACTCGGCGAGCTCCTCGTTATTCTGCATCAACTCGCGCGCGCGCGGCGCTCAATCGCTTTTAATCCGGGCCCATAATTATCCGGCGAGGCGACATGAATGGCGTCGAGAAAAAAAGCGTAAACTCATTCGCACATTGAATTTCTCGGCTCTCCCTTCGCGTGATGCACTCGCGCACTGCCGCGAAATTAAGAGCAGACGCTAAACACACTCGCAGCTGCTGTGTAATTTTTCTTCGCCTGGCTGCAGCGGCGGCTCTTAAAAGCAGCGCCCGACTTTTTTTCGAGAGCCGCGATCGATGATAACCGGTAATCTGGCGAACGAGGCGCTGACGTGCGTGAGGGAGAAGAAAAGACTGACGCTCTGGAAGAGTATGGAGCGTCTGGAAAAAATTAGGGAGAGGCTGAGTGTTGAGCGAGGTGCGAGAGTTCGCGCGTCTTTGCAGTGAATACCCATATATTTGTTCGGGAGCTACTGTATGCTTTTAATGGGTAGGTTTGACGAGCTGCGAGAAACGCTGGCGAATTTTAGTTTCTTAAGCTTTTACACTGTAGCGCTCTGAGCAGTTTTTAAAGCTCAGAGTTAAGGATTGATGAATTATAACGGGAACTAATGACGGACGCGACTTTTACGCCTCTCAACGAAAGGCAGCGCTCGGTTTATCCGGCCTGGCGGGAGGAACTTTAAGGCGAAAACGATCTAATTGAAAAAAAAGACAGCCCGCGAAGATAGGAGGAAAGAAAAGAGAGTGGTAAGGAGACGAGAAATCGCGGAATTACTTTGAATTTTTCTTTGTCCAGAAGTTGAGAAAAACTCTCTCGCCGAGCGGTCCTCGCGCGCGCGAGCTCGCTTGTTTGTGCTGGGAGGGGGAGAAAATTGTACGAAAGCGAATTGCCCTCGTTCCCTTCCGTGTGACTTTGGAATTCCTCGAGATTGCAAAGTTGCGTTCACTCTTTTCTGGCCGCTCCTCTTCTGCTCATTGCTCTTTCGTTCTCGCTGAGCGCGATTGCTATGCAAACGTGGAAATTCGGTTGTCGGCTGAGCGCGAAGCGATCGACAGGCTCGTTAAGAGGCGCGCGAAAGATCATTGTTGCTTTGTTATTATGATATTTGAGAAAAAGGGGGAAATAGTAAGTGAGGGAATCGTTGTGACAGAGGGAGAAACGGATTGTAGTAATGTCTAAGGCTGAGATTGATCATAATGTGCACTGCAACAAACATCTTTGTATGCTTGAATAAATTGTCATATATTAAAAACTGATAATTATAGAGTTTTTGAAAAACTGTACTGATAGAAAGAATTACTCGAAACAAAGTGCGCTCATTAACTGTTAACGAATAAGGATTCAAAATTTGAGAATTAGTGAATATGTATTAACAGTTACTGAATCAATAACTTGGCCATCGATCATTTGTATCAAAACATAATACACATCTATAAGTTATAATTTTTCATAATAATTAATTAATAAATATCAAGATTTAAAAAATATTCATTTGACGCAAGTGATTCTTTCTATCAATATGTAATAGAAACTATTAAAAAAATAATCAATTTATCATTTTTATGTGAGGAAGTTCCATTATATTTCACCATAACAATATTGACCCACTTTCACAAATCGCCTCACGAAAACACGCTCCGATGAAAATTCATTTTTCGTCAACTTTTACTGAATATATATACTTTAAAACAAAACAGTTTAATATTTAAATAGAGAAAAACAAGGTACCATGACGAAATATTTTCGGAGGCAGCTTGTTTTTCAAGGCAACATAAAATCCTTATTATAATTATTGACAAAAATAGACTAAAACACCATTTTCTTATTCATCAAAACTATAACATACAAAAAATACACTTTATGTTATAATTCGAAATTAATCAAAAAAACATGTTTTTATCGCTTATAGTTAGAAGAGTTCTGCTTTACTCTAATAAAAACATGACAATTCCTCGCCCAATTTAAGAGTTCATCTAAATAAAAAGAAATAAAAAAATTGAAAGCTCGTTATCGCTTAACGCTATAAACTTTAATATAAAACAACCATAAAATTCTAATTCGCAGTAAAGCCTATTCGAAAATTTGAGGGCTCGGGCAGATCGCGCGCGTCGGAAAAAAACGCGTTGGTGCTTGTAGGGTGTTTCGAGTTTCGCAGATGGGGGAGGCGCGGAGAGGTTTTTACGACTCGACTAAACGACTGTAACTCGGCATTTTGCAGTTCCTTTTGTTTTTCGCGTCAGCGCTGCTCAGACGGCGGCGGCGTCATTTACGACGAGAACTTAATTCGTGCGTGTTTGAAAAGAGAGGAGTGCGCTCGTTTATTTTTTTCTCTCCCTCATCCTCTCTCTCTCTCTCTCTCTCTCTCTCTCTCTCTCTCTCTCTCTCTCTTTCTCCTTTTTTGCTTGGTACTTGATTTTTTTTGTTTCGGGAAGAGCTCTTTCGAAATTATTATTTTCTCGACGGGTTGGTGGTGCACGAATAAAAACATCGCCTTGAACGCTTCGTGGTAAAGAGGAGGTCGTGTGTATAAAGCAAATTTTTTAAGTTTATTGGATATTTTCTTGGCCGTTCACGACTTGAGAGGCGTCGTGTGATTGAAAAATTACGTAGTGCATGTTGGAGCGTGGAATAGGCGAGGAAACTGAAGTTTAAGATTTTGAAATTGCCTCGATAACCCGGTGACCTAGTGGGATTTGAATGACGAAGGAAAGTCAAGTAGTCCAACTGACGCAGCTTTATTTTTATGACTGTTCCGGGTAAATACCTAAATAGAAATAAAAAAAAATTCGAAAAATGACAGGAATTCTCTACTTAACTCTACAGAATTCTCATTGTATACTTGAGAAATATAATGTAATCACTTGAACTTTTAAAACTGAATACTTAAAACGTAGTTAAAATTATTTTTATCAAAAGTAGTCGCATCTTTTTTCCTTGATTAGATAATTAGCAAGAAAGTTATCATATCTCTTGTCTTTCCTCTTCAAAATATTTTTGCAGAATCTCTTCGATAAAACAAACATTTCAATCACTACATCACTGATGTACTGCCTATTGGCGCATCCGAATTTTCAGATGTGTCCTACGTTCACATAGGACATCGACCGCATTGTTTTTATCCTTTAGTTGCAATGTATGAGCTCTCCTGGTAGTAGAAACAACAAAAGAGAATAGAGGTAGAGAAAGAGAAAGTCACATCGGTTGCTTTTTGCGCTTGGGCATTTACCTAAAAAATTGCGCTCTCGTTGCTCTTTCGAGAAAGAGAGAAAGAATGAGAGAGAGAGAGAGAGAGAGAGAGACAGAGCGTGAGAGATGCACACTGCTTTCTCTTTTCATCGCTCATCTCAGTGAACAAGGAGAAGATAAAGCAAAATATATATGTGTACACACTAGCAAGCTTATACATACACACACACACACACACATATATATATATATAAATATATATTTTTATATATATAAATATAGGAAAGAGCGCAATAGATGTGCATACGTACGCGTAAATGGGCCGCGCCCCTTTTTGCGTATTTCAACCCTGCGAGCAATAAATTCACGTAAGCTACGGAAAGGAGAGGGAGAGAGTGAATAAAGTTTAGCGCGAGAAAAAGAAAACGGAAAAAGAAAGAAATAAGAGAAAGAAAAAAATTGGAAAGATGGCGAGAAAAAGAGGGGGCAGAGAGGAGAGTGCGAGTGAGACAGAATAAAGAGAGTGAGAGAAAGAGAGAGAGAGAGAATATAGCAGGAAGAGACGATATTGTGAATGAAACGCACGCTAGCTGAAGAGCGGGGAGAAGGAGGTAAAATTTGCGGAAAACGTAGATAGCATCTCTCTCTTTCTCTCTCTCTTGTACTGTATCCTGGCGTGCGCTCTTTAAGCTTGGCTTTCTCCAATAAAAGCTTTCTCACGGTAAAGATACCCGGCACTTTCGGGAAAAACATGCATTTGCGGCAGTTATACGTATCAGAAGTAAAATCTCTCTTATTCTGTTTCCTTCTCTTTCCACTGTGCGTCTTTGTTTTCTTTAAACTTCGCACAGGAAAGGAGAAGAAAAATAATAATAGTGCGGCATCGTGCATCGTGAAAATGCATCTGCAAATGACACGATTCGCCTTATATTTTTAGAACGTTAAATTTTGCCAGTATTTCTTACGGAGAAGAGAGCGAATTAAAAAAAATAATATTATTTAGGCTAATATGAAATTCTGATAAAAAAAAAATTTTCATGGGATTTTGTTTTTAAAAAAAAATTGTAGCAAATCTTAAATTTGGAAAATATTATATATGTGAAGTTTAAAGAATATTCCATCTTAAAACTTTCAAGAAAATTTTCAAAACTTATGAATATTAATGTTATAGAATTTCATTATTATATTAAATATTATATCTTTATAGTCAGAAAATAAAGTCCAGCTTATTCTCGTTTTAAACGTACTACTCCTTTATTTATAGTTTTATTCTATATTTAATTTAACTGGACGTTAGATTCTCTGCCCATGTCTAATTTTAGTTTTTCAAACTTATCTCTCAAACAAATTGATTTACTACAAATTTAGAGAACTGCTTATTAAAAATATATTATAAATTATATTAATAAATATCTTTACAATAACTACTATATATATTGCTAATTCTTGCAACTTCAGGAGCGTTTAAATTTCTTGATGTTAATAATACAAATGTTTCGTATTGAAAATTATATTGTTAAAAAATATATCACTATTTAATATTTTATTTTAAGGATATCAACGAGAATAAATGGAATTTGATGTTTTGTAAACATTTTATTATAATTACTATCATAAGTTTAGAATATACATTTTTATTCTTAAATTTATTTTAAGAATTCAAACCTACATTTAAACTTTTTTCTTCCTTCAAATTATACGTCGTTGTCAGGAAATAGGAAGAAAATAAAATGACTGTTGAATAAGATCCGTGTCTTGCTTTTATTAATTTTTAAAACGTCCCAATTTAATTAAATTTCTTGAAAGCCCTTAAATCGTTCTTTTTTATCTCCAAACGACTTTTGTTTGACATCCCAACTTGAGCTAAAAGAACTCGTATTGCTTTACTTAATTCTTTATACCAATAATTATTCCCACTTTATTTTTCTATAAATAAACCTCAATATTGAATTTAAAATACTAAAAACTCACAATATTACATATTTTATATAAAATTGATGAGTTAGCTCTAAAGACTCAAATAAGCCAGTTATTAAGTTAAAATATCAATCTCGTTCCTTATTTTTTATCTGATCTATCTCTCTCTTGCACACATACGCGCGTGCCCACACACATGCTCACATACTCTCCCTCCTTCTCACTTTCACACTTTTCTACTATTTTCCTCTCTTACCCTCATAACTCGCACAAGTATGTGGCACGTGTACGCACCAACAGTAATGGCGATTTTATGTTGCGATGTGTCCCAGCCGCCGCCGTCGTCGCTCGCACTTATTTCTTTTCCCCTCATATAACGCAGTGGGAAAAAAACTTTTAAAGCCGCGTTATGCCCGAAGAAATAAGAAGAGACACCGCGAGTGCACAGACGTCTAATATGTGGCAAAAAACAATGCGGTTGGGGGGGAGGAAAAAAGAAAGGCCTTCTCGTCGGCCATCAGAGGCCATTTTTTCGGTGCAATTCAGCTGCTCGAATGCCTTTTTAAAAGCTTCTCTCGGGGTCCTCGCACTCGTCACGATGTTTACCGCTCGCATCATGCTACACTACTCAGCTTCGTCTATCTCTTTAGCTCGGGTTTAAAACGTTTGCATAGATGCGCTCCCAGATTGCCGTAAAAATCGGAGCACGAATCATCCTAAAACGCGACGACTGCCTAAGCACGCCCAAATCCTACCCAACTGAACTGTCCAAAGTATTTTTCTATGTTGCACTCTGCCATTAATAACCACCCTCCGGCCATAATTCCAACAAAAAATCTCCAATTGCGCCGTGCCCGCCTCGCCCTTATCAATTACACGAACTCTTGCCAAGCAAACTCAGGGGGTCGCGCTCATAAACGAGAAAGACACAAAAAAACTATGATATACAGCGACGAGCCTTGTGTATTCCCAAACTCCAAAAAAAAAACAGCCGGGATGAAGAAGACAATGAACGCGTGCGCGCGTAAAAAGCCAAAGCATACATCCTAGCTCGTATACTTAGCCGTACTTTTAAAAGAGCGCGCGAGAGAGGGAAAGTGCACCGTCCATCAGCCGCTCCCTCGATTATCCCAAGGGAGAGAGAAAGAGAGAGGAGAGAGAGAATCAGCTACGCTGCGGTAGGAGCCGCAGCGCGCGCAAGCCGAGCGAGCCACATCCGCTAAAGACGCGAGGCCTTTGTGAAAGTCTCAATTAGAATCCAGATAGTAGAATCGGCCCTAATTGCGATTAATTAACTCTTTGCGCTCGCCCGGAGCCCAGAGAGAAGGAGGAACTTTGCCCGAACTGCCCGACGACAGCCGGCCTGCTGTACTCGAATGTATAACGGGGAAAGGAGAGAAGGAGTTGGAGAAGGAACAAACGATTTTCGATTTAGCGCGAGGTGCAAAGCTCATCAGAATGGACTTTTTTTATTTGATTTCTCTGGGTAAACAGACTTTGCAGCGGGGATGTAAAAAGTCTTATTTTAATAGGTTTTAGAAGGAGATCTTTACTTACTTAACAGTTTTAATTCTGTGTAATCTAAAATAAGCTATCCAAACACTTTATCGCATATGCTTCGAAAAGCAGAAAATGATATATCGAGATAATAATAATAAAAAAGAAAGCGCATATCAATATTTACCCCGCCATAACCATACTCTTAATTCAAAGCTCCGAAAAAAATTCTCAACTCAGCAGCATCGGACGATAAACGACGTAAACGCCGCTAGTCACGGCAATCGTACGCCCCGAAGCAAGCGATCATAATACGACCATTAATCCGGGCGTTTCTTTCAATTTTCGCTTAGTTGCAAGAAAGAAAGTAAGAAAAAAAACGACACTCTTCCCTCTCCGCATAACTCGTGCATACATCCTCACTCGATCTCGTAATCGAAACGAGCTGCGAGCCAAAGAATAATGTACCCTGCCCCGAGGGATAAAAGGGAGGAGTCCTTCGGAAGTCAGTAGTATAGCTTGCCCGCTTGGAGGAGGGAGGCTTGCGCATTTAAAAGCTCGAGTTGCGCGCAACGATATAGCAGCCTCCGCGTGCAGCCAGAAGAGCGGAGCGTGACTTAGCGGAAACGAGCCTCGCCGCGTGGACTTTGGAGTAAGAGAGAGGAGAAGCGGCCCTAGCTTGGAAATCAATCACAGGGAACTTCTTAATTTTGCAGCGGCAAGGGAGCCGCTGATACTGAGCTGCAGTTTATCAAGTTTTAGCATCGCTGAAATCTCCTCGATAAATCATACCCTTTGCTACATTATAAATCACCGTCGTCTTGCGCACACACGTACTCGTGCTTTGCTTGCGCCTCGATAAAAAAAAAAAAAAAACGAATCCAGGAGAACGCAACGCTGCAGTGTATATATTTCTAAGGCGAAAAAAAAGAGAGTACGCCAAAGTCATTCAAAATCCGTCAAGATAGAAATCGGCGGGGGCTCGATAGCGCGCGCACCGCAGCGATGAAAGAATAGGGCTGGAAAAATCCCATCAGTCCTGGCCCCGCTGCATACACACACGCGGCCAAGACGTTTATAAATCGCTGGGCGATTTCGCGAAGAGAGAGAGAGAGAGAGAGGAAGGGCGGAGGGAGAGAAAGAGGGGGGAGGCAAGACCCTTCCGGATGGATGAATGAGGAAATCGAGGGTCGCTTTTCACCCTGTCGGATCGTGCGCGAAGAGGAAAAAAAAAACGAGCGACGAGCGCGCGGAGGGCCGTGATTAAATTTCCGCCCCGCAGCAGCAGCACCGCACGTGAACCGCAAGTGCGCGACATATCGGACCAGCCCCCCCTGGACTGCGAGTGGCCGAGGAGAGGACGGAATAATTTGATTCTCGGTTCTTCTTCTACGTTTTTTGGGAGAGAGAGAGAGTCGCAGCTTTAGCATAGGATGGACCGGAGTAATGAACTTTTTGTATAAATGGAGAATTTCGGGTTGGCTGAGAGGGTGGCACGTTAAATATTTCACGTAAAATTGATTATAATTTTTATCTTATTTATTATTTAAAAGATTAATATTATTTATCTGTATTCGATGTTATTTCCTTTAGTTTAGAAACAAATCGATACAAATAAATATTGAAAATGGGAAAGCGTAGACTCTTTTGAAAAGAACGGCCAAGTCGTATATCTCCGGCGAGTTTACAAACACAGTCTATTCTCCTGTCGTGCTGACCATTTTTCATTGTCCTAGTTTTACACTGCGATTTTCCATTACCCCTTATACATTCTTTATCCCACCACTAGCGTCAGACACACATATTTCCACCTTATTCCAAATACCCGAATAAATCGAAAAATTCAAAATTTCACTTCTCCTTTGACTTTCGAACTATCCAAAACTCTAATACCACCCCATCAACGCCTCGCCCAATTATTTGCTCAACTAGCGCAAACTCCAGCCCCGAATCAATTACACCGTTTAATCAATCACGTGCCGAACTTAATGCAGGCACTCCACCATTGGCTCTCGCGTCGAATCAAATCAATAACAGTTCGCATCCGCACCATCCTCATAAAAAGTAACACTCCCCTCCCGGCACATATAGATACCCATTAGGAAAAACGAGTAGCATAAGGCGCTCAGGTAAAGAGCTTACTCTACAGCTTATAAAGTGCGTCTCGAGGCGGCTCTTTTTCTTATTTTTTTTTTTTTTTTTTTTTTTTGTCCCGCTCATAAGAATCCCTCGTCCATACTGATAGTATACACGCAGCCTCCCAGCGGGGACGAGGTGGATGCGTGTACGGCCCCCGGCACGTGTCGCGCCTACCGATAAGCAAGCGAACAGACCTATTTATTTGTATCTATCTAGCGTGGAAAATCGCTTATTGCGTCTTTGGAGATGCTGCGTACGCGCAACGACTACGACTGGCTTGCTGGAATCCCTTGCTACGGCTGGCTGATCGCCTTTTCTCTACGTGTGCGTGACGCGTGTTTCCTTGATTAAATTGATTTCGGATGGACGGAGCTGAGGATGTGCGCTTCCTTACGGAGCCTGGATTGCTGGGAGCGTAATGACGAGGGAAAGTGAGAAAGAAAGAGAGAGGGAGAGTTGCAAGTTGCTGATTGATAAAGAAAGAGATTGGTACTTTGTTGGAAGCGCTGTTTGCCTGATTGTAAGAGTGTAACAAGACTGGTAGAGATTGAAAGCTGATGTTTTTTTTTCAACTGGACTTTTGAATTAAGCAGAACTTTTCACATGATGTTCTTATAATTAAATGAATAAAAAATAATGTTTATACTAATTTGTTTTGATAAATTACTGCGTAATCAAGTACAAAATTAATACATTTCCAGCACTCAGATAAGAATAAAATACTGAAAAAACGGTTTAGAAAATATCACAGGATAACTCGCCTAAAAATAACATTGATTAATATTAATACTAATAATACTTAGGTAGTCAAAGTTATCAAATCTTGCAATTTCCTTAACTATTATCATTCAATCAAAAGCTCTCAGATTAAAACTGTTATCATCAACTTTAAACCAACAATACACGAAAAAAGCAACCAGAATTTCGCACCAGCTCTCGAATATCCCAGCGACTGATAACCCATACCTCCAACCCCTGACCTAGCAGCGCCAATCCTTGTTGTCCCGCGCATTAAAACGATCAGCGGCCTTCACGTACGCGCGTGTGTACAGCCGCCTCTAAGCTGCCTGTCAATATTTGAAAAATTATCTTACGCGCTTGCAAAAGCGCGCTGGACAATATGCATCGGCGGCCGCTCGCGATATAACCCCCAGCCTCTTGCCCCACGGCGACAGGATGATCTTGTTATAGCCGCCCGGGAATAAGCCCGTTTTAATATAACGTCGCATGTCTAAGCGACGAGACAAAAAGAATCCGCCGCCGCCGCCGCCGCCGAGATGAGGAGACGAGGAGATGGCGAGCGCTCGAATTAAAAAGCCGCCACTGATTAATTGAGAGATTTCCGTCTGGCGGCTAATGTAAGAGACTCTGTTGCTGCACGAAATTTTTTTAATTGTCTTTCTGATGTTTGTAGTTGCGAAGCCTTGCGGTTATTAATTAACGAATGTATAATATGATTGTAAGTAAATTATCAAATATACTAAGCAAATGTATAACAATTACGGTGATGTACGACGTGCCGTCAAGTATCAGTCAAGTAGTCAAAATTCAGTTATTTACGTTCATTAAGATACATTTCGTTCGAACCAATTAAACTTTGGCATACACAAAATCTTTGGAATGAAAGAAGAGCTTGTGGAAATGAAATGCATTGATGAAAAGTCAATATATAGAAATGCAAATTCGTTAGCCTCAAAGGTCCTCCGCCGCAATGTTAATGTTTAACTGTACATACGTCTTTGATATGTATAAGCTTGTGTACCAAGAGGTACGTATGTGTAATGTGTTTGAGTGCAATAGCATTATAGTACTGATGGGAAGCTGTTTGTGCTGCTCCGCTTAATTATACCTAAATAGTAATGATAACAGATTGCATTAGCTATTACCAGGAAAAATTCTTATATATTTGAACACGAACACAAGAAAGTCTAATAAGCATCGTTTAAATATAGTAAAATTAAATTTTCAATTCATAAATTTTATTTCTTCAAAATTACTTTTAATAGCATAATTTTGCTTCTTGCTTCATTGATTCAGGTTATAAATATACTATAAAAATCCATATTTATAACATTCACTAACCCAAAAAAATCCCCATAGTATATAAATACCATATACTCAACATAATTCTTTGTCGCTCATAATCTTCCAGTTCCATTCGCACGCCAAAGCCTCCCAGTAGTCCAATGACACATCAAATTCACGCAGGGGTGACGCAACGGCACAAAACGTTAGATCGCCCAGAGGCCGCAACGAAAGCCGCTACTGCTTCCAGGAACGGTGACACGATGACTCGCTGCTGCACTACGTGATGTACCTACACACACGCGCGCGGATGACGCAGCTGGTCCCCTCGGGCGTAGAGAAAGAGAGGCGATTTGACCCCCGTTGACCCAAGTCCACCAACTGGTAAGATCTTTCGCATTCTTGTCGTCCTTAAAATTCGTTGCCGAGCTGGCGCGTTATTGGCATTTTTACGTAGCTCTTTGAAAAAACGACTTTAATTGATGTCGCTTTGCTAAATTTAGTATTCTTGCAGTAGAAATTTGCGGAATTTCCTTAAGGAGCATGTAAGCTTGATGTATTCTGATGAGGATTGATTTAGTGGTTAAGCTTGAAATAAAATTTATGACTTCTGCGAGATAATTTCCAACGTACTTATTAATTTATTTATGAATTTGATTTCTTGAGTTTATATTGGTAGAAATAATGTTTTAATGAAACATCATACTATTGAAGTATTTCTGTATACTTGCACTTACATATTAAATGTCACTGCGATTTAATAAATTTATCAATTCGTTGATATAATTCAGTAAGCGACAATTAAAGTTATCAATTTATAATGATACAGAAACAGCTGATGTAACTGCAGGATTTCATTAAACAGATATTAAATTTCTATTTGATTTACAACTAGCAATATTAAGTTAATATTTTACCACATACGATTCTTCTGCATATTCTAGTTCATTGCTCAAAGCATAACCAAATTTTCATTAATTCATCCAAGTTAATTAAAATTTCATCTTCACACAAGCTATGCAAGCTCATTTCCAGATTAATGTGGATTACCTTTACGTAAATACTCAAGTCTATTTGATGTCATTCTCGTTACAAAGCTGGCAATTATTTTTGTACAAATTTTAATAGCGCGCTTTGTGTGCCTTTGTAGGCTCAGACATGCTCTTTCCATTAATACGTATTTTATGGTCAAAAGATAATTAGATAGATGTTAGTCTGCCACATTGAAATGGAAGAACATAATTAGACTTAATTGATGAAAAGAGATCCCAACTCGTGATAGCAGTTATTTCTTGTTCCCGCCAACAGCAGCAGTAGTCGACCCGGCAATATTTCGGTAGCTTTTTGAAATTTTTAAAGTTTTCACTTTGAAGTATAAATTTTATTGAAATAGTTTTAACGTTTTTGCTAAACTTTTGTTAATTATTTTTAAAAATTAAAGTTGACATGTGTGGACCGTTTTTGTGCCGCGAGTACTTGCATAAATGATTGCGATGTATCTTTTACTAGACTGAATTTTACAAATCTTACAGAATTTTTCATAAAATACTCAGATATTTTCTTTCTTTTAGAATAACAGAACATTCAGTCAATATTTTTAAACTATTTTATAAACGATTTTAAAAAGTGATGACATGAGTAAAGACATTTCATAAAAAATTTAAAAGTTTTAAATAAAAACTATTACTCATTATATTTCAACAGCAAGTAGAATATAACGCAATTGATTTTCATTCATTTCACTTTGAAACGACTTTAAAATAATGATTAATATTGAACAATACATTTTTACCATTTTATCAAAATAAATAATAAGGTGCAGAAATAGAACAATCATTTATAAAAAAAAAGTTCACATAGCGCAACTTTAAAAAATAGAACCTTTTATCCACATAAATTTTTTCAGCTCTCTCAAGCGCAACATTTGCATTAGCGGATATTTTATTTAAAGCCACATAAGGCAGAAAATTTGCTAATCAATCTAATCTCGTTATTTATACCGAGTTATTTGTACATCAGACATTCTTACTTCTTGAACCCGTTGTCTAAAACCATTTACCGATTAAATTATTAATCCAGGACTAATATTAGCCCGCAGTTCAAGAGTTCACTGATGTCCTTTCTCCGCCAAAACCTTCACCCTTCCCTTTTATCTTCAACCAAAAAAATCACGTTCAAAAATTGATTCCTAAATATAGTTCTCCCAGTAACAACTCATTACTCGTACTGTTTATCTTTACTACACATATGATACACCCTTCGAGCGCTGCCATACGATCCCGAACCCACACCTATACTCACGCGTTTGCTATCGATCGGCGCGTGCATCCTCCTTACGACTAATATTATGCACGCCCAAACGCATAAGAGAAAGTGAGAGGGCAAGCGTCGATCCATGAAACAGCTCTCGGCCGCTTATTAATAAAGCAATCGGCGCGAATTTAAATCGGCGAGCCGCGGGCGCGCATCAAAACGCCATCTCCTGCCGCTTCTGACTTCGGCTTCTTTTTGCAGCTCGGACAGGCACTTTGGCCAGCTGCCGCGCGTCGGGTGAAAAAGCCGCGCGTGCCTTTTGCTTTCTTTTCCGGCGCAGTGTGCCTCTGCGGGATGGAAAAAGGCGCGCTGCTGCGAGGCGTTGGCGTTTATTGATTGCTTTAATTATGCGTCCCCGGAGCGGTTTGTAGCAGAGGACACTTTTTTAAAATGCCTAAATAATGCGTATGCAGGTTTTAATTGTATGTCGATTGAGGTTTTGTTCGCCGTGCGAATAATTTTTCACGCGGACGAAAAATACAGATAAAATTCGATTAGAGCATATTGTTGAAATTAATGGCGCCGCGTCGCGATTCCGTTTGGCAGCGCGCTATTAAAAAATAATTGACGCTGACGTATTATCGATATTAATTTTTCTTTCGATTCGGCCCGCGTAATGGAAAGGCGCACGGACGTTAATTAACAAGAGAAATTTTATTCGACTCGGTGATGAAGCGGGGAGAAATAAAATTCAAGATTCACAGCGCGCTCGGAATGTCCAAAGCGCATGGAATTAAAAAGTTTGATTTATCTAACGCGACGCTGCTCTTATCAATTCGATAGGGCGAGCGCGAAAATAATAAGATTAATCAAAGTTACATCTCACATTACTAACGATCAAGAGATTAGGGTAAAGAAGGATAAACGAGGCGAACTACCCGGAAGAGAGAGGGGGGGGGGGTGGATAAATCGATAATTTACGAAACGCCGTGCCGTCGATCGAAATCAGCCGGGCGATTTAGAAGCCAATTTCGAAAGTGCGAGGCGCTGCTCGTACTTAAGAAGCTGCAGCTCCGGGCTTTCAAAGAAGTCGCGGGCGCGCTGCAAAATAGAGAAGGAAAAAGTTGGCTCTCTTGCGCGAGCGCAAGGAGGCGAAAAAGGGGCAAGGGTATTAGGCACGAGGAGCGGCGCGAGCGGAGAGTAGATAGAAAAGTGAAATGGGGAAAAACGAAGGGAGAGCGAGGAGACGAGTATTGAAAGAAGGTCGAACGCAAGAACAACGCGAGCTTGCGCGCGCGCCGGCGTAAGGGAGATGGAAAAAGCGCAAGAGAGGAGGAGACAGCTACGCCTCGCAAGAAAGCTTCAATTTCAATTTAAATAGTCCTCGCGCTATTCCTCGGGATCCGGTCAATGCTTTCGCGAATTTCATTCCACTTTCTCGGGCGCGCCATTCGCTTAATGCGCTCTTCCTCTTTGAGCCCATCGAAAGAGAAAGAGAGAGTATACTACGCACCTTCGTATACGCGTATGTGTTTTTATATATACACAGACACGCGTGCACACGTATATTGGAAAGGTGGCTGTGCGTTGCTCTCTCGCGAGACACGAGCATTAAAATTCAATAGTCGAAGGCTGTAGTATAAGAGGAATCCTGGGACGAGGCATCGAGATATATACAGCCGGGCAAAAGGTAAACCTCTCTGCCGCCTATTGACTTTTGCCGTGGCTCGGGCGCGACTTTTACGTCTCGGGAGAAATTTCGCGGCTCCTATAATATTCCAGCGATTTGCGCGCCTGAGCTGCCTTGTAACGCGCCTATATAGAGTAATGGACATGTTTTCTCTCTTCATACGTACACCCGAGAGCTGGCTTGCTCTTTTTTCTGCTTTCTTTGGCCACGAAAGGGTCTTTTATTTGACGGTGAAAAGTGGATAAAACTTTGCTTCAAGGATGTTTGAAAGACGCGTTTAAGTGTATGAAAATTATACTGTCGAGCGCGTGGATTTTTAATTCGTCTTGGTTACATACGTCGCGAGCAATTATAATTGGAAAGTTGATCATTATCACGGCCGATACGAAAAGTGAAATAATTATTAAAGATTGTAGAATTCAATGTTCAAGCACTAAATCCTCTTTTGATCGACCCTTACATACGGTATGTATTAAAAAAATTTTGCAGAAAAAGAATCCCTAAAGTAGCGTTTTGACACATTTTTTAATACGGGCCAGTCGAAGGTCAAAGATTAATATTATATCACGATAACTTTTTAATTGAATAAAACATTTCCGCATTTATAATGAAAAAATTTGATGAAAATATTTTATTAAAATATTTTACAAATCAGCCGAAATTCTCAACCGCCCCTGACGCATTAACCGGCGCTACATCGAATCGTCGACTCTCAACTCATCGGCTCTTCCAATAAATTACTCACGACACGAGGAGCGAAAGGCACATAAATGAAATTTTGACGAATTACACGAGGGGACCAGCGTCCCCGCATTAAATATGCAATCGACGTGTCCAAGTGAATTCCGGCCTGCGAGCTCGCGAAATCAGTCGACGAGGGGGTGGTGGTGGGGCAGGGTGGGGG
>UELX01004051.1:0-19936 GCA_900480035.1 Eupelmus urozonus
TTCGACCAAATAAATATTTTTTAATTCCGTAAAAAGCAGATTATAGCTGGTTTTGTCTAGTTTTATTTTCTTTTCGAGAACATTAAATTAGGCTTATGCAAACCAAATTATTACAGTTGTGCGCGTAAGCTATTTTTTAAAAAAATACTAGATCATAATACTAAAATAATTTATAGCTTGAGTTTTAAGGCCTATTCAAAAAAACCCTGAGACACGGGTCTCCTTATTTTGGCCAAAAAAGACACTGAAAAAGTTTCAGCAAGATCCGTGACCCGCATCTGAGAAATTCTTCTTGTTAGCTTATAATATTTATAATATTTAACTTATAATATTTTGTAATTAACGTTTCAAATGAAACAAGTTTCTAAGGTTATGTAAAATGGTATTGCTTCTAAATTGATGTCATGTTTTTAAATATTTATCAAGTATTTATTATATAAATATTTTCAACAAATTTGCATTATATGTAACATACAAATATTGTAAAAACTTTTTATTAAAAAATAAAATTATTTTTTTTTATACATAATATTCTAAAAATAATATTTACAATTTTACCTAATCCTAAATCAAATATTTTTATTAATAATCAACAATAAAATTATGATTATATTTGATTACAATTTCTTTTGATTTAATTTCATTAATTAATAAATTAATTAATAAAAAATTGTTCAGTTATAGTTTATACATTTTTTCAAATTTTATTTCATTTTATTATTATTATTATTATTAAAATAATTATCAAAATAATAATAATTATTTTTTTACTATTCTAATATTACAATCATTTCCGTATGATTTTACAGCTCCCACTCATTTTATTGCTATTGACCGATGAAAAATCTTTCATAACGATATAATTTTTGTTCGCGCGAAATATGGGTGGTTTTCATTGAAATGTATTGACTTTTTCAAAAACGTACACTCTTTCTGAGCATATCGGGCCGATAAAGCTACTAACGCTTAAGATTTAAGAATAAGGCCTCTGCTTTGATACTATTTTCATATATTGTAATATTTTTCTTAATTTATCAAAGATGAAGTGACGGAAACGAATGGGATAAAAAAAAGTAAATTAATTCCAAACAGAGGCCGTTGTACGGTGGTTATGTGTATCGATAAGTGATTCATATAAATATGAATTTATTGATCTACTCCGAACCAAGCTGTTAATTTGGATATAAAGGGCAGAGCACGCATTCTCCTCCATGATTCGAAGGCCATAAAGCGTGATGCCCAATCAAAATAAGGCGTTCCGTCCTCTAGCAGCTAGAGTGGACTCCTCAGTAAGTCACTAACTGCTCCACCTAAGATGCCTGCCGATGCTGTTGACTCAGTCTTAAATGTACTGAGCTCTTCGAATCCTGGAGAAGAATTCGAAGTGCCCTCTATCGGTGCGAACACCAAGTCACACAGCCAATCAAAAAATCAGTCGTGTGACGGCAATTGAGTGATTCGTTGCCAAGTTATTAATTCCAAAAAGATGCTATTGTTCGGTGGTTATGTGTATCGATAAATGATTCATATAAATATGAATTTATTGATCTACTCCGAACCAAGCTGTTAATTTTGATGTAAAAATAAATCATAAACTTGCTGAAGAGTTAAGTAAAAAAGAAATTTATATAATTAAAAAACTGAAAAAGTATCTCTAAATAAACTGGGCAACCAAGAAGCTGCGTAATTTATTCATAATAATGTAACGATGCGTAAAATTTGAAGAGCGGCTCTCATTTAAGAAAAAAAAACTAATATTGAATCGTAAACATAGCTCCAAAATAGGGCGAATTCGTCGGCATAATTTCTGACACTGAAAAGGAGCACTCTCCTACTCAATCCCACTCGCGAAACTAAACCGAACTAATAGAGGCTCGCACTTGGGCACGGGGCTCTCATTCGTTTCTACGCAAGGATCTCTAATTAGTGTCTTATAACGATGAAACAATGGAGTAAATACAGCTCCCGCCTGAAAAAGATAGGCGCGAAGGAGAAACGGCACGTAGTCAGCGCCCCAGCCTCTCTCGCTAAAGGAGCGCCACTCGCTTGCAAACACAGCTTTATTAATTACAGAGAGACACGCGCGCGCTAACTCTGAGATTCCCCGTTTCCTCAAGTCTTTCTCTTTGAGAGAGCGAGCTCGTATTATAATTAGATGTCACCTGGACTCGAGAGTCGTGCGCAAGCGCGTTTGAGCCCACTCTTTGAGGGAAGGATCATTATTTGGACTGGAGTGGACTACTGCTATTCCCAGGGTTTACGAGAAGTGAGAGAGAGAGAGAGCGAGAGAGAGAGAGAGAGAGAGAGAGAGAGAGAGAGAGAGGAAGAGAGAGAGAGAGAGAGAGAGAGAGAGGAAAAAGCTCATAATTTAATTTTGGATTAATTCGAGAGAAGTGTATGTGTGGACGAATGAAAAATTAATTAAACGCCCTCCACGCATGCGCTTTTTTGAGAGAGAAACTTGAGCTTGCTGAAAGGCTGGCGCTGCTCTTATTGGGCCGAGTATGTTTGTTAGTCTTTCTTTTTTTAATTAGTTTCGTTTAATTTAGCTCGTCGCCCATACCAAACGGCAGCCACTGATTCTGCTATATGAGAGTTTAGTGTCGTGTGGCTCTTCGGAGTTGTAAGTGGTTTTTTCTTTTTTTTTTGAGATGCGGTGTTTTGTAAGTGGATGCAAACTTATAAAAGAGTTTTTTGCAGTTATTTAAAGATTGAATTGAAATTAAAATTTTTAAAGTTTCAAAGTATTTTTTTAAGTATTTGTAATAAATAAATAATTCTGCTACGAGTTAATAATGAAACAGGCCTAAATATTTAATAAAGCGGATATTTTACTTAAATTCTTTGTGAGCTTTTGCATGAGCACATATGATTACCATGATTCTACAATACAAGTTTAAGACAAACGGTACTTATTACTCCAATAACTTTTATTAAATCTAGAAAAAACAAAACTAATCTTGAAACCTATCTCACTCAAGATCGCAAAAGATACAACCCATACTTTGCCGGTCATCGTCCCCGGGGTACTCAATTAACCGCACCGAAACCCTCCCCACAGCACACCGCAACCTCGGCGAAGACAAATAGAAACGCAGCGACGGAATCTCGGCTGAGCTCGGATTTATTCCAGTCGCTTCATTAGGAGTATCTCGAGACATTTGAATTCGCATGGCTCGCGTGCCGCCACCGTGTAAAATCTCTTCATTCGCGCGGCCGTTGGTCGCGTGCGCGAGGCAAGAGAAATGGGCAGAAGAAAAAAAGTTGTGTTACGGGAAGGAAAAAAAAGGTGGTTGAAAGTAGATGGATTATGGCGGGCAAGTGTATGTGTGGCAGCGTGTCAAACAAATCTGCGAGCGGGTTTCTCGCGGAGGGTTCTTTTGTACGAAGTCAAGGGAGCGAATGGAGATTTGATGTTTGAATTATTCAGGGTGCAATTATTATTTTTTTAATGGTAAATTTGTGCGTTGATGTACGAGGCCATCTACTTATTCAGTTGACAGTATGTTTTGAAGAGGTCTCAGCCTAGAGCTAATACCTTTAAAGAAAAAAAATCAATAGCACGTTTGATAATTAAAAATAACAGATACGTATATACCGACCTTTCTCGTGTATTAAGGTCCATTTCAGTTTTATTATTATACTAAGTCTATTCTAACATTTCCTTGCTATTTCGATATTTTGGCCGTTGAACTTTATCTAGTCCTCTTTTGCGAAATTAAACTGTTAATTTTATTTATTTGATCTTTTTAAAGTTTGTATCACTTATAATTTATCTGATAACTGACTGCTATATGCAGTCTAGTTAAACCTTAAATAATTTTCTATTAAAGAAAAAGTTCATTTTGGGTAGAGTGATTGAAAATCGTCTGGCATAACGAACATGGTCGCAGCTGGAAATGTTTTCACATCGGATATGCACAGAGGAGTATACTAAAAAGTGAAGAAGTTTATACGAAAAATGTTTTGAATTTGGTTTAAGTAAAGAGTATGAGCATACGAATGTAGTATTTTTATGTTTGTACAAATTAGTACTACTAATGTAAAAATTAAAAAAAGCGATATCCCGAAAAGCATAAATCGTAAAAGCAGAAAAAGTGATAACCTGTTTTTGTTTTTGCCTTAGCTTTTATTAAGCTTATTAAAAAATTTTTATAGTTGTTCAGGTAAACAAAAAAATTCTTACTGCCTTTAAAAAAAAATAAAGATTTTTTAAAAACTGATGCCAAAGCATAGGCATTAAATTGAATTTTTTAAATATACTCTTGACATGTATGTATCGCCTTTTTTATTTACACGGCAGAGTATCTTCACATTGGAACTACGCATTTTGACGCATAATATGCATTTTTTAACTTAGTAATCAATTTTATAATATTTAAATAACTGACTTATTTATTTATTAGTAATCCTAGTGTATATTTTATTACTAAGATCCTTTTATGCGCATAATTTTGATTTAATAAAATTGTCTGAATCACATCTGCAAAAAGTGATAAAATACACCGCGTTACAGCTATATTTATTATTTTACAAATCATGAAAATTTCAAACTTTCAATAAAATTTAATTGCATTCAAATAAGTCAACTAAAATATTTAATAAAATGTATTTTAATATATTTATAAGAAAGAGTTCAGTCGAACAATATGCGTCGTCTGACCCAATCCAGATATTACTACTGAATACCGATGACTCCGTAAAAAAAGATACTTCATAAAATATAATAAACTTTTTAGAAACCACTATTGTCTACTAAAACGTCGCTATATTGGCAGTTCAATACGCAGCCCACCTCACGCAGAAAAGCACGCGAGCTATTAACTTATTCTCATTTCC
The DNA here is from genome assembly GCA_900480035.1 of Eupelmus urozonus. Lineage (NCBI taxonomy): Eukaryota > Metazoa > Arthropoda > Insecta > Hymenoptera > Eupelmidae > Eupelmus > Eupelmus urozonus. Next base: position 4,840 of record UELX01004051.1, read on the forward strand.
ACCGCTATCTTTTTCATTCAACATTTCATTTAAACAGTTTCGCCAAAACCTTTAAAACTCCTAACCGACATAGCCCAGCCGCCAATCCATTTAAAAAGCAGAATTGAAATCAATCCTCGAAACAATCCGCTGACGGCACCTCGCGTACGCGCCAGCGGCCGCGCAACCGATCCGCACCCGGCCACGCGTTCACGTACGCATTCTCTAAGCTTAATCAGCGTGAATTAATCGTCGATTCTCACACATCGAGCAAAACGAGGCGCATCCGAGACTCGCGCGCACAGCTGCCTTGCCGGACTGCGGCCATTATTCGTGATTGGATTATACATACGCGCGCGCTCGCAGAGACGTCGCGTTTAGATTACGCAGCCCGCCGAACGTAATCTCATTGGGAAAGTCAAGCTCCGCGCCCGAGCGGAGCCTGATTTCGGTTTATGAATTCAATATCTCAATCCACAAAGAGAGGCGCAAGGATGTGTGTTTTCGGAGATGTATGTGTGTATCGAGAGGGCGGGGGTTATCGATTGATTGGGATATTTGAGGGGAGGGGGTTGGGGAATATTGGAGAGCGCCGATCGTTTTGTGCTTTATCGTTTTGCGCGCCCGCGCGGGTTCAGGTGCTGTCGGAGATAGAGTTAAGAGGGTGGCTGGATGCTTTATACAATTGTTTAGAGTGGAGAATGATTTGGTTGCGCGCTATGTTAAGCAGTGTGGTTTGGGATATGAATTTGTAATCGGCTTGATTATTGGTGAAATTGCTTGTCGAACTGATGCAATTAGAGCAGTGATAAATAAACAATTGGGGGAAATTGATTTTGGAATAATTGCTCTTTATAGAACGTAATTATTTGATTTTAACAATAATACCTTCTTTAATTTGAATGTATTAATACGAAATGAGTTTTTCCGTTTAGTCTCCTTATAGATTCTTTCCAATGATACACTATAAAAAGCAAATTCATCAACCTTATACATAAACAATCCGGCAAAAATCTCCCCGTAAGCTTTTTACGAGCCAATTCCCAAATCCGTTGTACCACAACGAAAAAGCACATTCTTCCAAATAAAGACTACGCGCTAGACACGGCAAATATTTGCCCCCAATAAACAGGCGCGGCCTCGCTTATCCCAAGCAGCTTCATAAAGAAAACATAAGCGTCGCGTCGATCCCCTCTCGTTGCTTTAACAAATACGAGCCCGGCGTAGGAAAGGCACACACGCACGCGGACGTTTAATCACCTTTGCCGAGTTAGGTACGCACTGTAATGCGATAATGTATGCGCCGACATATCAATATTAGCGCTGACTTCGCTGGACCGAAGGAGGCCAGCGGTGCGCAATACCGGCTAATGTGGTGCATTTGATTGCTGGTTGTTAATGCATTTTTGTGCGCTCAGATTGAGCTTTGCGTTAGCGATTTGTAAAAGTATAATTTTTAAATTATTTTATAGTTTTTGCGAATGTCTTGAGAGTTTTACGTTTTTAGAAGCATCGATCAGTATTTCCTAAGTGTTTTAGTATAGGTAAATAAGTTTGGTCTGGTATATACGTTCGTTTTTCGTTATTTTTATCATCAAATTGAAATCTACGATTATCGAAGATGAAGGAGTACAAGGAAGGAGAATGTCTAGTTTACCCTATAGGGTAGCAATTACAGAGAAAGCTGTTTGAATTTCGTACGTGCGTCATACTGTCCTTCAAATACCGCACGAAGTATTATTACACGCTCCAAGTCCATCGACCTCCAGTTACGTACGCCTTCATTCGATTTTCCACAACTATGCCAATACGATAATCCATACCGTGCAAAATTTACCATTCATTAAACTATCCACGCATCTAAAATCCGTTCGAATTTCCCCGACTAAATTAAAGCCACACTCCTATCAACTTTTTCAAGCGCATCCCGCGCGCCTTTCCTGTCCCAATTCGGTCAAAGCAATCGGCGCGCTGGCAAAGCGGCGAAGGACGCACAGGGGAATACCTACTCCGCGCGCGCGACCGCGAAAACCAAGAGGAATCGATGCTCGTCCTTGCCTGCGGTTGACGTCCTCTCCGTGTACACAGCCGAACGAAGAGAGCGAGTCGCTCGACAGTGGCCGGATCCGTACTCGGTATAATGAACGAGGCGGCCCGGACACCTGTACCCTTTGTAACACGGGAATCCGGCGATGCGTGTTTGTTCGGATATCGTCCGCTGGAACTGGCTGGTTTGGCCTTGGGGGAAGTGCTGGTTCTTTATTGTTAGGGTGCTGGTGCTTTTTTAAGGTTTTATTTTTTATAAAACGTGGGTTTTAGTAATTTCATTTTGGTGCATTTTTCAGGGGATTATGTTTGTTTTCATTCTTCTAACCTTGTGAAAGATGATTTAAATGAAAGTCTTTGCTAACAGCTCTAACTGAGTTTCACTGCAAAACTGATATTTTAAGATAATTATCCTGGTTTAAATTTAAAAAAGGGATCTATATGAATTATTAGCAAAATGAAATTTATTTTGCATCCCAAACAACTTATACTCGATCTTACTGAAAATTCGTATTTTTTTTAGAAAGTTAATCTATTGTAAATTTGTTGAAATTCTTCCGAAGTTGGAACAAGTTGTTGAGAAAAAACATCTTTGCAATACGGTTTTGTTAAATATTTCGAAATACTCCAAAAAAGTTATTTGGAAATGATTTATTATGCTGTTTTTATGTAGTATTGTTTTTAATCTCTTTTAAAAAGTGATTTTTTTTCACCAATTAAAAAAATTGTTTTCCGAATACACAACTCTAAAAACAACGAAAACATTTCATTGTATTCACTTTTTAAGTAAAAACAACCACGATGCTGATAGGTGCACGCAATCATTTAACTAGAAAACTTTTAAAGAGATACACCACTTTAAAAGGATTATAAAATCTAACAGAATAAATGTTGAATTACTCGTTAAAATATCAATATAATCGAAAAAATTTTCAATATTTCAAATAAGATTTGAATCGCATGTTTTTTTACAGTTACCTTATCCCTTTGTCCCAGCTCAAACTTTATTTATCCATTATCAGAAACATTTTCCAAAACCTTAGAATCCCCAAAGTTCCGGCCGCCATCCACGATTACCATTGACACGAAACTCACATTCCCTCCTCTCCACCCTTAAAAAAATCGAAAACAAGAAACATCTCGCCTGACCAGCGCTCGCTATCCTCCGAACTACACATACACTTCCGCGTGGCACTCTAGCTCAGTACATAGAAGTTTCTCCCTCTCTCTCTCTCTCTCTCTCCTTCTGCCATTCTCTCCCTCTCGGCATCTCGTTCGACGGTCCCTCAACTTCTCCGAGAACGTCCGCACAATGGGCTCGCTCGCTCGGGAGTGCACGGCACTTTCGCTAATGCGGGCAGCGCAAACTTCGACAAAGAGCGCTACCTAGCAGTGCAGGCACGAGATTGAGATGGAGAGCAGTGGACGCGAAGCGGCGCATCTTATCGGCATGATCGTCGCCGAAATGTTCGTTTTTTTTTCGTTCCTTCTTTTTTTTATCATGGGTGTCTAGAGAAAACTGGCTTTTTCATATTCGTCACGTACGGAGGTGAGGTGAAGGAGGGAGAGGAGAGATAAGGAACAATGGAATGGAGTGCAAAGCGCTTTGGGGAGATGGGAGCATTCATTGCGGTGCGATATGTCGACTTATGTAAATGGCAGCCGCTCTGACCAAATGTTTCGATAGCGCGCCGAGGGAAAATGTTGGGCTCAAGCGTTTTTCAACTTTCGAGGCTTGAGAGGACTGTTCAGGTGTTAAAGTGTAATTTTATGCTACTGAAATGAATTCGATTGTTTTTGATTTTCTTAAGTATTTTATTATTTTTATCAAAGTTACAGTGATCTGTGTTACAATAGTAACAAACTTTTGAAAGTGACTTTAGTCTTTTTTTTTAAATTATTTTAAGTTGACCTGGATCTTATTTAAAAGCATAATTATTTAAAAGCAAATATCAATTATATTTCGATAAAGTTCTAATAATATATCAACATGAATGTATTTTTACTAGTAATTAATTTTTATTCTGTATAAATTGAACCGTCGGGGATATGTATTTAAAATAAAAAATCAATAATTTATCAATCTTAACCCGCTCCAACATTTCAAAATATACATTTCCCCTCAACAAAATTACACTTCATTTCAAACCTCAATTTTCCACCATCATCGCACACTCCCAGCAATCAATCTCACCCTCACATCTCCCCCACCATCCACCAAAGCACCAAACCACAATCTCCGCATCCTCAAAAATCCGACTCCCGGCGCAAATAAAAATGCGCCGGCGAGCTCACCGAAAAAAAAGCCAAGGGTGGCGAGCCGGGCACGACGCGCAACGAGAGAAAGAGAAATTACCCAGCAGCGGCTGCCCTGCGGCAGACAGGACGTGACGTCAGCGAATGCAAATTCGCGCACGCCTCGCAGCCGCGTCGACATCCCACTTTTATTGCCGGCCGAGATCTCCGTTGATATTCTCTCCTCGGCCGCGCCACTCGCTCGCAATCGCGATGAGAGAGAGGGAAAGCTGCACGCGGCGGCACACTGAGCTTTCTCGATGCCCATCAGAGAGCAGACTTTGAGCTTTTTTTGCCTTTGCGGGGAGAGAGCGGGTTTTTAGAGGAAATGTCGCCGGTGATAGAGCTGTTTCGGGCAGTTTATTAGTTGCGTTTATTAGAGGATTTCTTTTTCGAGTTTTGCGCTGGGCTTTAGTGTTATTAATATATTCGTTTTTTCAGCAATGAGCAGGATAAATTGATAATGTTTCAGTGAAATTCATAAATATTACAGTTCACTTGATAAAAAGTTGAAAAGAAACTTTTTTGTAGTTTTATATAAGAACGTTGCGATTTCACATCTGCATTTCAAAAATTAAGAAATCTTATTACTCTGGCTTACATAAGAATTCGAAGTATTTCTATACCTTATTTTTATTTGAATACTTTTAGGAATATTATGGTAAAATGAAAAATTTTATTATTAGCAGTATTATTAAAAATATTATCGAATATTTCTGCAGTAAGTATAAATTCGAAGAATCGATAAAATTCCCGGCATTCACACGCGGTAACGTTCAAGCCATAGCATACAAGTGATTGTAACGGAATTTTCTCGAAACGACATTTTTCAAAGCTAAGAAACTTGTCAGTGCGCACCTGTTCACTAGCTCTTGCTAAAACTTGAAGAAAATATCCTTTAAAGTGTTTTGAGAGAAAGTTAATATTTTTGTTTTGCACAGTTGAAGAAAGAAAAGGAACCTTTCAAAATGTATTTATAAAAATATAAAATATGTATAAAAATGGAAATATTTCTTTAAAATGTTTTGAAATCAAAATAGTCTCAAATAGTGACATTTCAAGCAACGTTATTATTTTTATTTATTCTTATCTCACATCACAGTAAACTCTGTTTATGAACAAATTTTCAGAATACTTACACACTGAGAGAAAAATTAGGGGAAAAATAAAGAAAAAAATGAGAAAAATCACTATTTTTTATCATAACTCAAGATATTATTATAAAATTACTATTTTTTAACGTTACTAGAAAACTGAAGATTTCGCCATTAAAAATAGTAAAACAACAAAGGACGCCGCATTCCCTTTTCGACGAACTTCTACGAAACCAAATTAACTATTCAGACTAGTAAAAATTCCAGGGTAGCGAACAGAATTATTTTTGATTTTTTTTAATTTTCTAAATTGTTTCTATGTTGAATTTTATATTTTTTTATGTTGCAATAATAGTAAACACATGCTATATAAAATAAAGTCCAATTTTACTAGTCAACATAGTGAAAATTTTCACACCAAATTACGAGTCTTCCAATAACAATACTTACCAACCATTCTCACAAAGAAAAGTGTCGATAATAGCGCATATTGTTAAATAATTGTTAAAAAGACGTCATATCTTGAGTTACCATTAAAAATAGTAATTTTTCCACTTTTTTTTCTCTCAGTGCACGTTTATCGTTGAGCAATTACGTCTACTTAAAAACGTGCTGTTTATCCAATTTATTAAGCCATCGAATTTAAGTTGTTGCAATAACTCAATTACTAAAATATAAGGCTTTGTTAACATTTATATTTTAAATAAAATCTAATCTAACCAAGAAAATGAGGGTTAATAATTTATTTTTATAATTTTACTTTTTCAAGCTTCACAGACACTTCTTTATTATTAAAACTTGTGTTGTTTCATTTATTTTTTGTTGACTTTTTAAATTCATAATCACACTGATTTTTGTCATTAATTAGTATCCACCAAAAGGTAAACAAGCTAAATTGTTTACATTTTAATACTCGGTATAATCTGACTACATAATTTCAATAGTAAGAAAATCATGAAGCTTCCAAGAAATTGCCTTCAAACCTCATGCATAACCCAATAGCAACATCCACAACCGACTATTAACTAATTTGCCTACTTTCATTAGCCTTCATTTGCAGTTTCTATTATAACACTCACGTTATAATATCTATACTTTTACTTGTACTCATTACATAAAAAAACTTTAAATCCTTTAATATCTAAGTCAATCCAAACCGACGTTTAAAATTATTTAAAATCCGTATAAAACGCGATTGAATAAAACTGCACGTCCCAGCGCTTCCAAATATCGCTCCGCGCGCGCAATCAAATCCCAGCCTTCTCCTAAAAGACTCTAAGCGCGCATTCTCCGCTCGAGTCGCCGGCTTGATGCGCGCCAGCTCGCTCGCACGGCTACGTAGGTATATCGGCGAGAGAGCGAGGAGCCGGTTATTATGAATGCAGCGCGCGCGATACGGCCCCGGTGATCGATGATGTCGGCGCGGCTCTTCGCGCGCTCCGGCCCCTCGCGCTCTTTTGCATCGTAAAACGAGTATAAACGATTGATGCTCGTGCGGCGATGTTAAAGGGTTAAATAAAATTCTGCATTAGCCGGCTCTGACTTGGCATGTTTTTCAAGGATGGGGGAATGAAGAAGCGGGAAAGAATGAGGGGAATTGCGTTGGTGAGAGGGAAGGCGCGATGAGTTTGAGGAGGATTAAGATTTTTAAATTTGTGGGGGATTTTAAGCGGAGTTTGTGATGGTGAAGTGTTTATTCAGGGATAAAAAGGAGTTTAGGAGCTTGAGTTAAAAAATGTGTATATTTTAATAGATTCTGTATAGAATTAAAGTTATTTTATCAAAAAGGTACTTAGGAATGCTTCTATGAAACGATTTCTTCCGTCAAATCTTTATTACGTGATATTTTTTTAAACACTATTCTTAGAATGCCTTTACAGGAGATACTATAAACTTAACTGATTTTTAATTTCCGTTCATTATATACTTGTAAATTATTTAGAATATAAAATCAAGAAATAAATGTTAAAGGATTATGAAAAATCCGATATCCTACACATTTATTTAAATTGACTTTTTAAAATTTAAAAAGTCGATGCGAAATTTGACATCTGTAATTTTTTATCGAATTAAACACATGTTACTTTTCCATAATAAAACCGCAAATCCAATAACCAATGAAACCTCCATCCCCTAAAAATACAATAATTTTCGTTCATAAACGATTTTCAATAAAAAAAAAAAAGCCAGCCTGCAAGCACCACCGGAGCTCCACTTAATCCGCGCGTCACTCGTGACAATAGCCCGTAACAGCCCCTTAAATTCCCCCGAATCACGGCCCGTCTATTTTCGCGTCTTTCAGGCCAGGCCCGATGCTTCGAGGCGCGATATACACGTAATGCAGTTAACCGGAAATCTACCTGCGCTCCTCCAGCAACGTAGGCAGCCTTAACTCGCCTCTCTAGCCTTCGATCCCCCGAGGGGAGGCCAGCCTTTCTTCCGCCCTCTCGCCTCGTCGGCTTCGCTATCGGCGTGCGCGCGCGGCCTCCTATATACCCGGCAAAAATAGAGAGAAAGATAGAAGAGTCGTCGTCGTCGTCCTCGTAACGCCACAGTGTAAATGCAGTCTTAAGCTGGCCCGAGGCGAAGCATCGGCTTCGATCCGGCAGCGACAAGGAAGACGCTCCTTTCTCTCTCTCTCTCTCTCTCTCTCTCTCTCTCTCTCTCTCCTCTCTTTCTCCCTTGCGGAGCTCTTGAATTACGGCCAAACTCGAAACACGTTTCCAGTCGTGCGCGCGCGCGTCTGCAGTTCGATGGCTAGACCGATCCTTTATCGGTCTTTCCAGCGCGCCTTTTTCTCCTTATTCGCGAGGCCCTCGCGATTTTTCCTGTTTTTCGAGCCCGTCTCCTCCTGCGCGTGTGTGTATCGCTCGGTTTTTCCTCCTTTTGCGGATTCCTTCTTTCTTAGCTTCAGCGCGGCGGGAGCGGGGAAAAAATTTCTCAAGCCTCGAGAGAGATTAGGTCGAGGCCGAGCGCGCATATATATACAGCTCGACGGCTAAGAGAAACGAGAATTTCTTACTGAGACCGTAACTCACGCGCGACTTGATGTAGAGAGAGAGAGAGAGAGAGAGAGAGAGAGAGAAGCTGGGCCTTTGCCTGCTCTCCTGCGTACACTAACTCGTCGAGCTTTCTCTCTTTTGCTTTTGGAGTGCAGCTGCTGTGTTCCACATTTTAATACACTCGCCAGCTGATTAAGCAGTGGGAGATTATTATTTTATCATGAGTAAATTTTATTTTTCCACTGAGTCTCCTTTGAGGGTATCCGAGATGCATGAAAAGTATTGAAAATCTTTTGCTTCTTTTTTTTTTTTTATAAAGTTTAGATTACCTTATTATAATTTACCAGAGATATATTTTAATAAACTGCATTTTTCAGTGGTTTAAAGATTTGCTTATTAAATGCTACTTCTTATCAATCAAGTGCATTTTGTCAGGTTAAATTTGAAAAAGTAAATTTAATATAATCCATTCAAGAATTTAATTCGCGTATAATTTTCAAAAGCCAACGTTACATGCTTACAAAAAATTCTAAACAATTTCATCAAAAAGAAAACAAACACAGGAGAATTTCCCTAAAGCAACTAAAATCCCGAAAAACTTTTTAAATGCCTCTTTGACACAATATGCACACGACTTGCTACTGCAAAGAAAAGCACTTTCCTAATAATCTATCAACGCGTGAGCATAATGCACGCCAGCTGCAAAATTACAAAATGCCAGGACTGCCTCCGCTGCACCTCCGCACTCATTAAAGCTTCATTATCCGGTTCTCCGGGGGATGATTACGGCGTGAAAGTCTCTCCCTCTCTCTCTCTTCTTCTCTCTGTACTTTGGAGTCCTCCGCGCGCCAGTGACCAGCTGCTTCCCTCAGATTTTAATCTTCGGATGCCGAACTACAGCTGCAATAACCAAGAGAGCCGACTCTTCTCATTTTTGTTCGACTTTCTCCCGTCTTTTTTTTTTTTTTATTTTGTGAGTGGGTTCGAGTGGATCAGCCGGAGTGGGTCTCCGATTCGATGGTGGAATTGGTCTTCTCTGGAGGTAAATTTTTTTAATCCGATCGTTTTGATTGCGCTAGAGTAAGGAGGATTCGCTTAAGGTTATTACGATTACACTTTTGCCTGATGAAATTATTATACATTTCAGAAACGGTAGAATAATTTAATGTATAAAGTTGGACAAAAATAATTTTCGGGAAAACGAGCGTCTCTTTAACACCGGACATTTTTGCGCGGTAATTGTGAAAAATGCGAGAATAATGAATCAACGAATTACATTTCACAAAATTTAATTAGAAACTGCGCTCGCGCGTCCGCGGTAAAGGAAAATTCTTTATAATAAAATAACACGTACTACATGAGCGCCACATAGTTTCGAGCATTTCCCACGCGTGTACCACACAAGAAAAGGACGGGAGAAATGCAGAAAAAAAATTCAGTCCCTCGCCCCCTCTGGACTGCATAAAACTCTACAGTGGATTTTCTCGTAACCGCGAGGACAAAAAAGCCCTTGTTGGAAATGGCGATATGAGAGGATTATTATGTAGATATTGCGATATTGTATTCCTAATGTGATTTTAAATAAACTAGATCGTATAATAGATAATACAAGTAATGAAGTATCGATCGAACCAGTTTTTTCAACTCACCGTTAAGATAGATGTATCTGCTGGCGGATAACAAACTCTTCTATCGTAACCAAACTCTCCACAACCTACATATATAGTCCCATAGTACGTGCACCCGACACCGGCGGACCAAAAAAATGTTCGTCGACGTATACACCCGACGAAATTACACGTTACTCCCGTGTAACCGTGCCGCGAAAAAAAAGAGTTCGAAAACTTGGCCGAAGTTGTGATCGAATACCTCGAGCCCGAGGTAAAACAAAAAAAAAAAAAAAAAACAAACAGAAAAAATCAAAAACGTCCTCAACGACGCGTCCCCGTGTGGCACTTCAGTCGAGTCGAAGTTTCACGCGTGGCGGGTAAAAAAAGAGGGCGCGGAAACTGGCGTGGAATTTTTCGAACGCGCATTCCTCGTGTGCGAGAGTTGCGTGCAAATTTTTTGCGTACGCGGCTGGCTCTACGTGTATAATCGGAAGCTCGTCGGAAAGATAATGCAGGGGAGTTAGCTCTGAATAAAGTCGACTTGTGGTTGGGTTTCACGGGGGCTCGTCTTTTTCTCTCGGGCTGTGTTCGGGAGTTTCCATTTACTTTTTTTTGTGATGTAGTGTAGCAGGCATTACAGTAGAATAAGAAGAGTTATTTTGATTTTTAAATTATTTTGTATTTTATTCTGCAATGTTGAGAGATTTCAAGTAAACTACAAGTCTAACTTTCAGACTAACTATATCGACTTCGTTAAAAAGAAAATCAAAATCAGATACATGATGTAAGAAAATAATAATCGGATAGGAAAAACGTTCATTTGATCAAAGATGCTCGCTAATACTGAAACTAGAAATAGAAATAAAGTAATACCAACAGTAAAATTAGATAATAAAAAAGCTATAGTTTTATTCACTGTTGAATATTAGAATTCATTGCTTCAAAAATTTGTGTTTTGTGTACGTAATTTATCCACATTATTTGTGTTTAATTAAAACCGTTTTATCCTATGATGGTTTTAGTCAAGAAACAACATATATTATCAAAATTTTATAAAAAAATATGTTGAATCAGAAGATAATTTTAATTACAAGAATGAATTCTTGATTTCTGGTTTTACACATGATGTAAAAAAATGTATAGAAAGTATGTTTCTTTTTCTACGTAGAATAAGTGCACTTCTTTATCACAACACAGAACAAAAATTTCCAAAGCAAGCCCGAAAAAATCAACACGCAATAGTTAAACGGATTTATCAAAATCGATCTTCCTCGAAGGCACTCAATCCGGTTTACCCGACCTCCTCAGCCAGCTACTTCAAACGCGCATTATCCCCTGAAATATGCAGAACGAAGCACGCTCGCGCACACAGCGCCCTCTATCCTCCTCCAAATCCACGCGATTGTTCGTTATTGCGGATGACGCTTGCGATGAAAGCGCACTCGAGATCCTTAAGCCGATCGGGGCCGCGTTTTTTGCCGCTGTACACGCGCGGATCAGAAAAAAGAGAGGACGATCACGCGCCCGCGCGCGGAGAATATCGACGCGGAATGCGAGATGCGATGGCCCGGATTTGCATGATTCGTCCTCCCCGAAATCTGTTTGGTTTGACCGGTTTTTGTGCTTTTTCTTTTTTTTAAGGGGTGGAGAGGAGAGTCGGAGCGAGTGTAAGCGCCGGCTCTTTTTTGCTACGTACGTGCTGCTGCATGTACTGCTGGGCTTTGTACGAATAATTTTTTATTTTACGCGGCTGGAATTCCGACGATACTCATGTGTATTTTAGTTGAGAGTTTGCTTGGTTTTTAAATGGGGATTCATTATTTATAATATTTTACAATGATTTTTAAATTACTGATCAAAGATCGATCAAGAATTGTTAACTACTTTAATGCATAATAATATTAATTACTTTATAAAAGTAGATAAATTTAAAGAAATTATTTATATTTGAATAAAATTATAAATATGCCAAGTAAATAATAACTTATGTTCAGCAAGTGCAGTTGAAATTTAAATTCAACTCAAATTTCTATTTAAATATACATACATTACAAAAAGTGATCATTCTTTTGATCACGTATTTATTTTAAGTAGACAGTGTTTTTTTTTACTCTGTTTTGATGTGAAAATTTTAAGAGACTATTACAGTTATGATTGCTGAATAACGTAGTCCAATTACAAAGTGTGGAGTATATAAGGTTCTTTTTGTTTGTGAGTCAGTAAAGGAATCATTTTTAATTAAAATATATATTGGTAATTTTACATATAAAATGTTTTTTCTTTTGAAATAAGATTAGTGTTTTATATCTATTATCTAACATAAATTATTTTCAAACAATTTCTAAAATTTATGTGTTAAATAATGTAATTATGAAGAAAATGAGATCCGTAAGAGTTAAAGCTGATTTCCTACGAACGATCCTTGCACTCTTCGAATCTTGCAGTGCTCAAATTAAAATTTAAGTATGTAAATAACACATTTAAATTGTAAAATGTTTTCTATTCTCACTCAATTTCCTCTGTCTTCGGCTAATTTAAATTACAGTAGCAAGAAAAAAAATTAATTTAAAAGTTTGATTTTGCAAGAATATTTATAATTTTTAATAGTATTTGATAATAAATGCGATTAAGTGTTATGTTCACATAAACGAAGCTTCCAAATTAATAAAATTATTTTATTACTGTTTAAAACTATAATTGTAATAAACTTCTCTTTAGTAATAATCCCACATTTTTTTAAAATGAAGATCATAGAATGCAAATAGAGCAACGGACGCATTAATTCTTATGTAAATTTACTCAAGACACATCGTAAATCTGGTAATTAATTAGTTTTCTCATGAGATCATTTAATATAGGCACATGCTTTCTAGTATTTGCTCATAAAAAACTAAAAGTAATGGCAAATAAAATGTCTGAAATTTTTCACGAGAATAAATTGTAAAATTTCTATGCAAGCTGAAAATCATGATTTTTTATTTTACAAAGCACTACTAAAATCATACCTCGGTTAAAGAAAACAATATTTTACCCATTCACAATATATATTGAATACGCACAGCACCAAAATAAAAAGCAATTACAAAATAACATGCACTTATGCAAATATGACAATCAAAGACAGAAAATACAGTTACTAGTCTTACTTCCAAGAAGTCACCGTATACCTTAACGATCAATTTTAATTTGCATTCAAATCGATTAAAAAGCCATGCGCTCTACCAATTTTCGTCCTGCAATTATCAAAGCCAGCTGTATAACCGCCTTGTCGTTTACACCTGAAACTTTCCGCTTTCGAACATTAAGGCTTGTACGCGCGATCTCGCCGGCGGCATTATGCTAGTGAAACGACACGAGCACGGCGATGGCTCGTAAAAGCCGATGCTTTACGTGCATTTGATTGTTGTGAGGCGAAAGAGTGCGCTTTGTCCGTGGCTTTAAGGGAGGCCTTTAAAAAAAATCGTTTCTTGTATTGACGTAAGTATTGGGTTGAATGTTTGAAGGGGTGTAATCAATTTAACTATGCTGAGTTCAGCTGGGGATAACAATTCTTTATTAGTATGGCAATGGGATGCCTGGGTGATACGGGTATCGTGGAGTAATTTTATTTACATTTTACATTAGTTTAATTAATGTTACATAAATAAAAATTATATAATGTTTGAAGCAGTCAATAAAATAATATTTATCAATACTTGCCTTGTTGAGTTTATTGAAACTATTACTTACTGAATAAACTAAACTGATACAGTTTCGAAAACAAAGATTTAGTTATTAGTCCCTATTGAGATTCTGATATTTAGTACGAAAAAAATAAATTTATAATAACACTGTACTCTATCCATGTACCTGAAAATCGTCGAGCCCACAGGGTAATTAATGAAACTTCATTCATACCGGTATGAGCATTGAGAAATTCGTTTTTCATCATTGGCAAGTGCGATTTTTTAAATATAGAGATATATTGCTCGCGTTTATATTTTCGAAATAATGAGACTGCATTCAATAATTTTTGACGTGTGCATATCTGTCATCGGTTTTGCGCTTTTTGACGGTGGGCATCAATTCGCATTTAAATTTCAGATAATCTGCAGACTTTTTGAACACGCTTTTTATTCCTCATTCATTTTAGAATTCACTGGATAATACATTGTTAATGCTTTTACGTTGAGATTATGCTCGTCGAATTTCAATGCTGATATATTTATGGCTTTGGTTTAAAAACGTATTTTTGAAAATACAAGCAACAAATATAAATTGCGCACGTAGTAACTTTATGAAATAGATGATTAAAACTTCCAATATTATCAATTTTTTATATTTAAAAGGATGTTACTTATAGTTGAAAGAAGAATACCAGTTAATAATCAGAAGAATATAGAAAAGGAAGTTTAAAATATTAGCATAACATCTATTAATAAAATATCGTTTGTTTTGCGGATCAATATTTCGTTTAAACACTGAAAAAATCATTTGTTTCAGCTACCAAAATCTTATGAAGTAATTTTAACTTTAGATTCGAATTCAGTATATCACACTATATACACATATAAGTCTGCAATAATTTAATCAGTTTTTATACAGATATCTAATACATATCATCCCTCCTTAAGCGAGATTATCGGTATTTTCGGTATTTAAGGATTATTTCTTGGAATTAAAAAAAAAATGGAGAGAGGTAGAGCAATTAAGGCTTCCTATTCAAATTCGAAGTGTCAAAATACATAAGAATTTTTTTTGGAATAGACCTCCTCTTTGGTATTGATAAAATGTTAAGTTAAGTTTTAGTTTTAGTTAGTTTTAGTACGCCAAACCAGCGAACAGGAAATCATTTCCTCTGCTGGATTACTATAATGTAACGTAAATGTATATGATTATTACTATGTAATTATTGTATTTTACTCTGGATAAATAAAATAAATAAATAAGTTTCTAAAAAGATATAGATAACATATTCTGTAAGTAGTTGAAAATATGATTAACCTTTAGAGGGTCGGAAAACCACTATAGTGGCTCAACCTATGATGGGCACTTTGTCAATGACCAATCCATGATATAAGATACCTTTTTT
>UELX01004052.1:0-19933 GCA_900480035.1 Eupelmus urozonus
CATTCATATATACACTGATAAATCAGTGAAAAAACTAACCATTACCAACATCAGTGAATTTTTCACTGATTTAAATGTCTTCTAATATATTTACAATAGTCATGCATTCATGACAAATAAAGCGCATATCTTTGGGTAATCAATAAATCTCCATTTCTACCCAAAAAAAAAAACGAAAACCACACGACAAAGCATCGAACGCGGAAATCTCTCGCATTCACAAAGCGAGCGTCCAGATTCACCTGCCCGCGCTCCAAGACACACGATAGAGGAGCAAATCCTCAGCGTAGCTTGGCGCACACGAGAGAAAGAGAGAACACATCCTGTTACAGCATTGGGCTCCAGTACAATTCAAAGTTGAAGCCCATGGGGCTCTCTCGAGTGGTTTCGCCGTCGCTCGTTTCTCTCCGGCTTGCGCGCACTTTTATCGCGGCGCCGCTGGGCCAGTTCAAACAGACACACACACACATGCACCCGCACACACACACATCAGCAGCAAACACGCTCGGATCTAAGACGCGGGACACATTTTAAATTGGCCATTATACTATTTAACTTGAGGGGGCAGAGGAGCGATATATCGGCCGGCTCTCGTGCTGGGAAAGCCTGTGCAAACACGCGCGAGAGAGAGCGGCGTTAACCGTATTTGCCTACGTCCTCTCTCAGACGACTATCGTCTCCTAATGCCTGCAGCTTCTTACGCGTATCAAGGAATTTTCCGGCCGACGCTGCATGCAGTGCCTGTATTTTTTCGAGAAGACGACGCGGAAGAAATCGGACGAAGCGAAACTTTTCGTGTTTAAGGAAGAGGTGCATCGAGCCGAGCGCTCGAGCGGACGAGTCAATGGGAACGTCCTTCCATTGACTCTGCGCGCCGCCCGTGGCCCCGATCCTTCGGGGATTTCTGCAGACCAGAAAGAGAATTCGCAATTATAGCCCGGCGACGAGCTTAGACGACGAGAGGGAGCTGAGAGTTCCAGCGCGCGTTGCAAGAGAGAGGGAGTCTGCATAAGTAGGGAGGTCCGCGCCGGGCGAGCTTTATATGCATGGCCGATCATCGCTGGAATTTAAAGGCTAAGGGAGTTGGTCGACTCTATGTTTATCGACGCCGATCGATCGGAAAATTATTGCTGGGATATTGCACTGAGGTTTCCGAGGGGGGTTGGTAGGAGGATTTTATTCCGTTTCAATTTTAGAAATTTTTATTTTATGAAGATTGTAGTTTGAAAATATGCATTTGGGGTGTTTCGCTTCAGTTCTACAAAGCAGTAAATGGACAGCTAAAATTCATCTTTTGCACGTGCTTATGGCAGCATACAGAAAAACTTCGTATTCGATGCCAATGTTTTTAACAGATAGAAAAGCCTTTAGGATCTAGAAAATGTTCATCTAGTAGGGTGAATAACATCTATCGTAAAGATATTCATTTAATGCAAAGATACTTCGAAAATTTTTGTAGAAAATCGAATTATAAAAATATACTTAAAAATATGTCTGTCAAATTCCTTGATCTACGGATACAGTGCTATTTTTTTTTTTCGTAATTAAAGATTGAGTTAACCTAGTGATTAATCTTTTGAATGCATTTGCATACAAACTTTGTTTTTCTTTATTTTTCAAATATTTGTTATGCAGGATTAAAATTTTATAAGGAAAATATTAACAAAATAATAAAGACAAACATAGAGTAGATAAATTTACTCACTCGTCAGCATAACAGTTTTATGAATAATAAATAAACGTACAATATAAAAATCATCCAGCAACTGAAAACAAGAGATCCCCAAAAAATGTATAGACGCATTAATTTTAAGCATACTTTATCCGCACCGTAAATACAAGCTGAATTTCCCCGAGCCAAACAGCAGCAGTTCACGAGGGTAGCTGCTGGTAGCGGGCAAATTGAATCTCTCCAAGAGCGACCCGGTGCTTCATTATTTAGCGGCAGCTTCCGCGGCGGTTATTTGCAAAATTATTGTTACGGAATTGGATCAGCATCCCGAGAAAAGGAAGGTAAAAAAAAAGAGAGAGCGAGAGTCTCTTTTCTTCTGGGCTGCTTTCTTTTTGCTCTTTCGCTCTTCCCTCGATTCGACCGCACTCGTAAAGTAAGCGAACTTACACGCGGGAGCACTCAGGGGTTGCAACTCGTGATCGAGGAAAAAAAAGGAGAGAAAGAGAGAGTGGCGCTGGAGGAACGTATACACAAAAGCTGTTACTCCTGTCCGTGCGTATGCGGGAGAACATTTTTCTGGATTCGCGCGGGTCGGGGGATAAATTCTACATAAGGCCGAGAGCGCGCGTGCAAGCATGCAGAGCGAAACAAGCTTTTTATTTTTTCGGATCTCGTATTTTTTGCTCTCGCCCAATTTGACTTTGCTTGGGTCTGAAAGTGCGTTTATGGGGCGCTCGTTTGTTTTATTGTGAGTTATCGTGTTTAGAAGAGATGCACAGTGGTTTCCTTAGGTGGTTAATTCAGAAGTCTTTAAATGTTTTTAAAAATAAATTAATGTAATAAAATTTAATTTTTATTCTTAAATATTTTATTTTGAAATAAATCGAATAATTTCGAAATTTTTTTTGTTTCTTTTTCCAAAAAGTTTAAAAACGAAGAATTTGTGTGATGATATATTTCTGTACACGATAATTTTTAACATTATTAAAAATGACATTTCTTTCGTTATTCAAAACTTTGGAATAAACGATTTAAAATGACAATAGCGTAATTAAAAACAAAAGTTGCAATCAGTAACTTTACAATAAAGTTTAAAGATTATTTTTAAACTTTATTGTAAAGTTACCAAAATCTATAATATATATATTTTTTTTAATAAAATTAAACATTGATCTTTGTCGAACCAAGCTGTTGCTATCTTTGATCATATATATTTTTTTATTATATACTAAAGCTCCTGTAAGGAAATCCACCCTCACATCAGGAAAACTTGCAAAGTCCAGCAGGCGCAGCACAGCCCGATAAAAATACGTCTTTCCCTTCTCCAGAAACTCCGGCAAAAAAACGGCGCAAACAAATTTCAGTAATTCATCTTTCCATTCGCCTGTGGGCGCGCGAGTTGACCGCAGCGCGCGGAATACGAAATGAAAATCATCCGTCAGTCGCAGCGCAGAAGTTCCAACGGCGAAAAGTAAGACTAATATCCGCGTGTGTTCTCTTTTTTCCTTTCTGTATGATACCTCTCTGCCATAGTATCGGTCGTGCGCGCGCGAGAATAAAACATCGGGGGCGAGGAGCTATACCCCGTGAGACATCGGCGGATGATTTGTGAGCGGAAACAATAAGCGCCCTCTGCAATATTCATCACGTGACCTCTCTAGCTCCCTCTCTTTCTCTCGCTTGCTCTTCCCTGTGTTGGCTCGCGGCGACCTCTTTTTTCTATTTTCTTTTTTTTGTAGCTCCTTTGATATACATTGTTAGTGTTGGCCAAGTGAGTGATGTGGAAGAAAATTAAAAAGGTGACTTGAAAAATTCATTTTTGTACGTGTCTTCCGGGCGTGCGTTGAGAAACTATAACTGATGATTTAATTCATTTATATTCTTAACGTATATTTATACGGAAGATAAAGTTAATTAAATCTAGAAACTAATAAATTTTGTTTCTTTGAAATTTATTCAGATTCTACATATGATCCTATACGTAAAAAATGTAAGAATGACTAATATCGTATGAAATATTTTTATACACTATATTCATTAAAAAAAAGGCAGTTTATAATTTTTTTTCTAACCCACAAGATATATTTCAGTTTATTTCAACGTATCATTGAATACCGAACCATATTCATGACGATCAAGTAAAAAGCGCACCGAAGCCACATGCTTATTTCATCAACATCGATAAAGAAATCACGAGCGGCAAAACTCCAAGGCTCGCGGGCGAAGAAATAAAGGAGTAATAAAAAACCATAAGAAAAGAAAGGTAAGGGCGGCAAAAAGAAGCCTGAGATATCCAAGAGCCCAGAACTAAAAGTTTGATGGGTTGCCGCGCGCGGGCGTGGAGACGGCAGGGGCCAGCGCATTGCTAGGCAGGCCGCGTAGTTTCGCGCGGGGGCCAAGCTCTGAAGGATTTTGGGATTCTATCAAACTGGACAATGCAATAATGCGCGGCTCCCTATTTTTCGTCGGTCAGCTAGTGCGCGCGCGACACGGTGAAAAATAGGCGCGCGCCAAGGAACGCCGTCTCGCGGGAATATGCCTGCGCGAGAGAGCCCCTTTCTGCTTTCTTCTGCTGGACAGCTTGCTCTACGTGTTCGGGTACGTGAGGCTTCGGTTCTTTAATACTTTAACATTTTTTATTTATGCCTTTTGTTTTTTACTGGTTTTGTTTGTCAAGAATGGTATAGGGCTTTGGGATATATAAGATGGTTGGTGATTGAGTTTTGTTTGGCGATCGGAATGAATTTGTTTACGATTTTAAAGGCAATAGAAATATTGAATTTATTATTTTTTTGTAGACGGTATGCAAAAAATAAAATATAATATTTTTTATTGTATTTATATTGAGATTTTATGTAGGTATATTGCTTTGCAAAATATCATAATATTACAATTTCACTAAAGAGAGATAGAGTGGAGGTATAGTATGGTAATACCATAACAAAATAGTGTTAAATATCTATTAAGAGATTTTGGTGTATATTCCAAGGGTTATAGTATTATTGTTTTAATTGTTACAATTTTGATAATTATATCTTAACAAGCTATTCTGGTACAAGCAGCATCTTTTCCATCAGGTGCACAAGTACACGTGTTACATTTCACTAAGAATTGTTTTCCTGGTGTACAGGGTTTTCCGGTAACCCAATCATCTGAAAGTTTATTTTAAGTATTATAAGCATTGAAAAAAAATGACTTGATTCAATTTATTATAAATATAGAGAAAAATGCTATATAATTTAGTAACACTATGGATTACTGATTCCGTTTATAATGCTAATAATAATTATTGTCACTATTCTTTAATTCATAATTGTTACAATACAAATCCTTGAAAAAGTATCATAGCTATAATAAAGTTTAAATTATTTTAGAATTTTGACTCTATTATTGAATAATTCTAATTCAATAGATTATACCAAAATATACTATCCCCTAGAACAATATCCAAAATATAAAATTAAGATATGCCAACAGTTTATAGCAACAGTTGTATAAGTTTATTAAATTTTTATAAGTTTATTTAACTAAAGAAACATTATAATTTAACTCGATCAAATGGTATGTAATTATTTGTATCTATTAGAATAGTTACCACATTACAATAATTAAATACAATAATTTTTACCCATGTGTGGAAGGTTATCACTAGCCGCGATGGTATCAGCAACTGAAAAAATGTATAAATAGAAATTATGTGAAACCGTAAAATAAATTCATTATTTTATTACGTATTAGTGCGTTTCCTAGTTATTTACCTTTTATTTCTTAGTAATAAATAAGAGCTGTGTATTTTTACATTTAGTCATCGTTTATCATTATGTATAGATTTTTTATTACAAAGTATTGGTATTATTTATTTCTAATAAAGATAATATATTTTTTTATTTATGTGAACGTAAATGCTATTTTACGTACATTAAATCAAAAAATATTTTTTGAAAATATGTGAAAATTCATTTGTTTCACACCGAAAAATGCACTGCTACATTTAAAAAATTTAGTCTAAATCTAAATTTTGTAATAATAATTTATTACAAAAAAATTTAGTTTTATGTTAATAGTAAAATTTCATGAAAACAACAACAGTAAAATCTACTTTATTTTCTCCTACACTTTTATTACTTATTAAATGTTTTTAAAAAAATAATATTTACTCTTGTAACAAATAAATACAATAAAAATTAAAATCTAATATCATATATAGATATAATATTCTAATAATGTTTTTTCTGTTATTTTACGATTTAATGTTTTAAAATTTTTTGATATACTTACTTTCTTCATTTGCCACATAGTTTTCTGATGAAAAGCAAATTACGAATAAAGCTAAGAAAAAGAAAATATTTGATCAAAGTTATAGATTTTAAGATATAAACTGTAATTAATCAATTCTTTTTAAAATAAAGTTTACCAAGCATTATAACTAAGACAAAAGGAACAGTAATTCTAGCCATTTTACTTATTTCGAGAAACTTCTGTCGGAATAGCGTATTAATAAAGAATTAAATTGCTTATCGTGATATATATTTTGCGGATAACATGAGAAATATAATTAATTATAATCATAACAGGTAAGTAAATATTTTAACATTGATAAAATGTATTTTTTATTAGCGTTTCCTTTAATTGAAATAACAAAAATGTTATTGTTTTATCTTTTATATAGATATTTAATAAAAATAATAAAATAGCATTAATAATATGTATAAATTCTATGTATAAAACTATATGTATGTATGTATAATAATATGTATAAAACTTCATAAAAAATAAAAAAACATAAATTTGAAGATTATTCTTCACTGCAGCGGCAAAGGCCCACTTTCCGTCGACACCCTGTTTACTTTTGGCGCCCCGGCACTAAAACTAATTGCGCGTGCACGATTTTATTAAATTTGTCCACAACGTTACCTCGTTTGCATTCGTTAATGAGTTTTGCCGTGCGTTGTAACGAGCAAATGTGTGTGCGAGTGCGCGGGCGCCTGTGTATGTAGGCGTACGTTTGCGAAAGAGAGACGCACGCACGAGTGGAAGTCGGTTGAACGAACCCTGCTCGGTTTTTTATTCGAATTTGCATATTTTTCGCGGTAGGTTAATTTCAACGCGAAAATCGCTCAGGCTGGTGGAGCGGCTGCGAAAAATTTGTCGACAGTCTGATGGGACTGCGAGTGGCTAAGTTGAACGGCCCGGACAATATTTAAATTTGAACGAGTCAGCTAATTTTTAACGATTGGATAGCTTTTTATTGGAGAATATTTTTTCATGGCTCTTTGCAGGAAATAACAGATTAGTTTTATAACAGAAACTGTGAGTAATGTTTAATGTCTACGATATTTATAAAAAAAAAATATTTATTTATGAATAACAAAATACTACCATAACTAAATATCACAATTAAATCAATAATTCGGCAAACTAGTTAGATGCTAGAAGTAGCATTTATTTAGTCTTTAGTTACAAATGTATTTATTTGTTTTTATTATTATTTTTTTATATCTCATACAAAAAGCAGCATTAAACTATTTTTTCTCTTCTCTCCATAATATACCAAACATAAACCAAGTGAAACAATCCACCTACATCACCATAAAAAGATTCACGAAAAACAACTCCATGCTCATCGTCCTATGAATAATAAAACTCACAACCCAAGGAAAAATCACCTAATAATCTCACCTGAACAAACAGCCCGCCCCCAGCTCCATTTTTCCAAACCCTCGGACGCTCACACCCCAACTCACCTGATCACCTATTTAAAGCTCTTGGATGCTCGCTGCCATTTAAATCAGCCCGGGCTTGGCGAGAAAGCGCGCAAATCCCGAAGGAAGATCCCTTCGTACGTCTCGTCTTTTCCGCGGGATATCTCGGACGTTTTTCGAAGACTGACCGTAGAGCTGCAGCGCGAGCCTCGTAGATCACTCGCTGGCAGCGGCATCTCAGGGGTCGCATTATCCTCCTCGACGGCCGAACCCTTTTTGTCGGTGGACCTCCTCCCACAAATTACCCGGAGCTCGCACGCGAGTCAGGCCAAAGAGAGAAAAGTTTAATCGGCGCGCCGCTTGCGGAAAAAGATGGCCGTCTAAGCGGTTCTTCGGCTCGTTGTTACGTTGCAAAGCTGAAGAGGGTGCGAGTCGGTAAACTGCGAGCCCTACTTCTTGCTCGGTTGGTTGGCGAAAGAAGCGATCTAATGAGTGGGGTATTTAGAAGATTCGAGATTGAGAATACGGCTTTGCAATTAAAGCTCAATATACATTAATAGTTATTCTGAACAATTATTATAATATTATGATCCTTGGTCAGAAATGAATCCTTCAACTTTTCCCCAGAATCTTTTAATGTTTTTAAGATTAGATAGAAAAGTTATTGTTTGGCATTAAAAATTATTATAATTTATCAACGTTTTCTAATATCTATACTTGACTAGCAAGCAGCAACATCGTTTATAGAATATCATTGATCATAAATAAGCAATAACGGAGAAACCACGTAAGAAACACCAATCAATTCAAGCATTATCCCACTTAAAATAAAGACCCTTCTGATCATTACCCAACGATCAAATCGACGAGCCTCCTCCAACACCAACCCCATCTCGATACCCATCTAGTTTGAACTTCCTCTGCAAACTTTCTCAAGACTCTCTTCAACGCTTCTTAAATACCACGCGCCCTTAACGGCGTACACCAAAGTTTACGATACCAAAGCCCGGGAGAATAAAAAAGCGTAATATCTAACGATATACACCCGCTCCTCCAGCTTTGACCTCGAGGGCGCGCGCGATAAAGGATATTATTCAAATGTTTCCTCGTGCTTGTAATATTCAAAATCTCTCTTTTTTTCGTCAAAGGCCGAGCTTCTTTCAGCAGGAAATATGTCGGACTGTCGGGGGCAATATCACGGGGACGTGGTCATCTTAATGGAGTCGGGACGCGCGCCGGAAAGCGAAAAGGCTGCACGCATCGTTGATTTTAATGAGATTCACAAGAAGAGACGAGCCCCCGCCTTCAATGACGAGATATGTGGGTGGACTGCGTGACGGGAGCCGGACGTTTGGATACATTTTTTTGCTCTGCTCTGTGTGCTCTGACTTTTCCTTTTTCTGCTCAAAAGCTGCTCTCTATGCTCGTCGACCTGTTTTTTTGTGAAGATGGCTTTGATGACGTTTGAGATTTTGTAACTTTTGAAGAGGATGTATTTTATAACTTTAATTAAGATTGTAAATTAGGTTTTTGCTGAAGTTAAACACAACTACAACAAATTTCGAACAAGTACCTCCCAGTACCACCCGGTAAATCAAACCCTTCTTCCCACACCCCTCGAAAAACTTGCGGAAATAATCAAAACTTCTGATCAACGAATTAGCCGCGAAAAACAATTAGCTCCCCGGCTTCCGGAAGATATCGCGCGAACTGCAGAGAATGAGGGGAGGTGCAGCGAGAATTCGAGAACAAGGATGAATTTCGGGGGTTCGGCAGCACAGCACAAAGCGGTCCGCCGGACTTAACGTGATTAGCAGAGATACCAGCCCAGCCTCCTATTATCCGCGTTCCAGACGCTGATGACCGGCCGAGCCGAGCAAGGGATGGTCAGAGAGTCTGTCCTAGTGTGTCTCGCTCCTTTGCACCCCCTTCGTAGGATGGTTGAACGGAGAGAGGAATTTCGGCACTTTTAAACTTCGTTGCTGGATTTGTTTCGTCGGGTTTTGTCTCTTCTGGGGATTTTGCTTGGAATAAGATACACGAGTTGGTGTGTGTTATTAACAAGATTTTTAAGGAAATATTTTTAAGGAACATATATGAGAAGTTTATATGCTAGCAGTTAAAAGAATCATTCAATTAAAATTCATCTTTCAGACAATCGATTCATCAAATAAGTGGTACTCCACCTCTTCCGACAAGCGCGCCCTTAAAAAAGAAATATACTCCGGCAAAGACTCTTAACCACACGCACGACCGCGACATTTTCAAAAATCCTAAGCAAACACTCGACAAAAACCGGACGATTCCAGGCGCAGACGCGCAAACCAAACACGCTTGTCTCTCCATACTCTGATAAAATATCACCCAGCCCTACGCCTCTCTTGTAGAAAACGATAAATGCGCTCTCTTCGCGCAAAGTTGCCCCTTCCATCCTCTGCAGAAACGTAGAGAGCGACGAAGCAACGAGAGAGAGAGAGAGACTCTCGCCTCGGCGAGTATGAAACTCAATTTGATTCCCGACGTCGTACCCCGCAGTGCGAAGGGGCAAAACACAGGAGGAGGGGGAGAAGGGAAGGCGGCAGCCCTGAGAAAATCCCAGGGGCGCGCGACTGACCCGAGAGCAGTAGTCGCCGCAGAGAATCCGCCAGCCACTCATATTGCCAATTACCAACTCTGCGCGCGAGCTGCTGCTGAGTCCGTGTGTGCGTGTGTATACGTGGATGGACGAGGAGACTTTGCCTATGATTTTGGAGAGAGAGAGGGCTGGGTTGCTGTTTCGAGGGAGTCGGCTGTGCTCGCGGATGCAACGCGATATCCGGCGGAGTGAGAGAGGATCTTGTAGGAGGTGGGCGAGCCGGAGGTGTAACTCGAGATTCGCAAGTTGCTCTGCAGCGGATTTTATGGGTATTGGTGTGGAAGTGCGGTATGGATGGTTTTAGAGTTTCCGGGAATTTTGAGTTATATTTGCGGGAGAGGTGTGATATTTTATATTTGGAAATAGTTTTTGTATTTCGGGATTACTGAAATTCGAAAATGTGTACTGGGATGAAAATGTTGAAGAAATTTAAAATTTAATATTTAATAAATGAAGAAATTGAGAATATAACATTATTTTTTTTATCTAAAAATATAGATCACATAATCATCGAAAGTCCCATATATATTTTTTTAATTAACGTGTGCGTAAAATAGCATTTACGCATTTTTCAAAGCTATTTTAAGCGCACGTGTGAAAATGGGTTCTCGACTCTGACGATTACCACGGATGAGGCCCTCGCCAAGAGACTTGTACCGTAAACTACTAATTTAAATTTGAAAAAACTCTATACTTAAAAATCATAGTTATACATTACACTTATCACCTTACTGAATATACAATGTTAACAACTTTAAATTTATAAAAAACCGATTAGAATCGAAAAGATCTCTCCTCAAATTTTCAGTAATAACCATTTGATGATTGAAAATGACGCAAGCCGTCAGAAAATCCTCTCCCTGATTCCTCATTCTCACAAAAACATGACAATCTCATTAGGAAATTAATGCGTAGCCGAGTACTCAGCATGCGCGACTTATCGGATATTCACATCGCTCGCGTTTTCCCGCGAGGCTCGACACTTCATCCGTCACAATGATTCGGTAAAGCTGTTCTCTTTCAAGGCGGACGGGAGAAAAAAAGGTAACGAACGAATTCTCGCGCCGGGACAATTGTGAATGTCGCAGCTGCCTCATGTTTATCTCGCTCGACGAATCGCTCTGTATTCGCTGACAGTTATTTTTTTCTCTCTCTTTTTTTTATAGTAATTAAATGCCTCGCGCGATCCATTAAATTTTTAATTAACGTAAAATATGTTTCGTTGACGTTGCGTATTTTTAGACCGGTTGGATTTTTAAGGGACGGCCGTGTTTTTGTGACTGGTATGCAAATTACTTTAATTAATATAAACGACGCGCTCATGATCGATACGCGCGTTTTGTAATAACTACAAAATTTGAAGTATGTATTTTCCTACATTAAATAAATGAGTCGGCGTTCAGCTGAACGAGCCGTAAAAATGTATTTCGCTATGAAAGTAACCAAGGAGAACGAGAGAATTGCGTATGACGAGTATACTTACGGGCGGAAACGATCGCGGCAATGAAGCCACAAAAATACGATCGCAAAATCACTTAAGTTTATTGAGCAGCGTGAGAGACGGAGTCTCGCAATAGAACGAGATGCGTTTTACGTCTCCAGTAAAGTCGCGCACAAACGTATAAAATCTATACAATATAGACCCGCCCGCGGCGAAGTTTATGCCTTATAAAACGCGCGCGTCCTTTTTTCCTTCCCCGAAGAAAAAGCGGTAAACGTCAGAGAGGGAACTGTCCCGAAACTTTGCCGACTCTAAACGTCTTTTGCCGTTTATACATCCAGCCACGTACGCGCGGCAGCCTAAAAGACGAAGAAGAAAGTCCGCGCGCTGTCATCCGATAACTCGTGATGCTCACGTGTGCGCGACCTTTCAATATTACATTTTTCCAGGCGAGCTTTTACTTCTCTTTTGCGCGCAGACTGCACGCATCTGTTATACATGTATGCAGCTCTTTTACGCGCGCGCATCATGTATGATTCCGAGGCGCTGCTCTGGCTTTGATCTTCGCGAGGTGTTTTTGGAATTTCGACTCACGGAGCGTATTATGCATGTATGCCGAGATTTCTTGCCTTGAGGAAGGAGTCTGTTTTGCCTAGTTGGTTTTATGGATGGAGATGGGAGGGACTCGCGTGTTATGAATCGTAAAATGCGCGAGTTCGAGAAAGGATGCGTCTGCGGGCTGGAAGGCTTTTCTGGGAGGGTCGATTGAGAAACAAAGATCTGATTTAGGAATAATACACGTCGATGTTGAGTATCAAGAGTTGTTTTTTTATTCTAAAAAGAATAGTTATAAATTTTTTTTTCATATTTCTGATAGACGATACCATTGAGTAGATTGTATAATAATATGAAATTGGAACCATCTAGAATCGCCATTTCTTCTCATACGTAGTTTCCGATTACCGTTGCAGTATCGTTGAAAGCATTTCGGAAGTGCACCATTCGCGATGCATTCTCGATGTCGGGAAAATGGCTTTTGCAAAATGGAGTAAGTATAACCTTGCGATATAACCTTGGTCATAAAAAATAGAAATATTATATTTTATTTATGTTAGAAAAATTTATATATGAATAACAAAAAAGGAGAAATATTCGATTATTTTTATACTTTGTTTCTTTTTAGTAACAAAAACTCGATTATATTTCTAAAATCATACCAAAAGATAGTTTATTGATCATTATCTATCACTGCAATTTTATTTATCCTCAAAATTCAAACCACTCCACCCCCATAGCACAAACACCGTCCTCCAAAACTCTCTCAGCTCGGCGCGAGAAAATCGGACATCGTTACACCGACACACAGCTGCAGCCGCGTATGCCCTTGCGTTATACGCTCCAAGATGTAATTTTCAATACTCTCTCTCTCCGTCGCCGGTCTCTGGAGAGGACACGCGTGCGCTCGCGGAAGTAAGGCCACAATTCCGGGGCTTTACCGCGCCCTGTCGACGTAAACTCTCCTCAGCCGGCGCGACCGCCTCCTTGCGCTTACCTATATACTCACGCGCCGGCTACTGCTCTGACGCAGTCGATTCCGGAGTGGATGGGAGTCTGTGGACTGTCTTGGCCTGGCGATTGGGCTTATGAATTAAGAAGAAGCGAGGATAGGCCAGGTGCAGGCTGGATTGCAATCGATGAAACTGAAGTTTGGAGGACGATGTCTTGAAGTGATGATAGACGTTTAGGATAGTGGTTTAAATATGTTATGGATAAGTTTTTCTTTGTTTATCTACAGATTAATGTTCAAATTTGTATTAAGAAAGTAAGATTTTTCACGTGAGTACAAAGAAATCCATTTTGAAAAATTTAACAACTACAAATTATCAGTGACTATGCTAAAATCACGCACCGTGTTATGTGACAAATTTTCTTCTAAAGCTCATCGGCGGAAAATATTTTGTTCGCGGCGGTTATCGACGCTGATGACTAACGCTCTAGTAACTTCGATTGTCTGAGTGTTCTGCAGACTGATGTTTATTTTCGAATTTATGAAAAATATATGTTATAGATATATACTTATATTGTGACTCGATTTGTCACATAACACACCGTCTCAGTTGTCTTTCACATCGTTCTCCATCCCACCTCAACTCATCCTAACGTAACAAACAATCGAACCGCACGCTAAGATAACAGCCCAGTCTGCAAACTCAGTCTGCAAAGAAAGACAACGCACATTGTCCAAGAGAGAGCAGCTCGGAAAAAATATTCGGGCTAGACAGAGATGCGCGCGCGCGCGTGATCGAATCGAGAGACTTTTCTGCGTAACCCCTGCGGGATTCCGGCGCGTCGCTCTGATCCTTTGTCGCTCGCGACTCTCAAGTACACGCTCTTAGCTTCTCCGATATGGATGTCGCGCTCGGGCCCCGTAATATACCTCCTGTGGGCTTAAGGGAGAGACATCCGGATTTCGAGCCGTGTGTGGCAGTATAACGTTTCGAGGCCCTCTCAAGGGTGGCGAAGAGAGCGTGTGTGTCGAATAATATCGAGGAGCACGCGATTCGCCTGAGATGTTTCTTTGCGGGAGTATGTGTGGAGAAAGGTGATTTGTTAGCTGCTGTATGCAGTATTGATGAGGGTTTTAAGTATTGAGGAGCCGGCGTTGTCTTGAGCGCTCGTGATGGAGGTAATTGAGATGCCAGGGCTTAATTTTGTAATTAACTGCTGGCTTGTTGATGTGAGTTAAGGGTGGCTTTGAGGTGCATGTAAGTTTGATGTGATTAGTAATTTCTTGATGACTAGTCAAAAAGCAAGGGGTTGATTTATAAGGGAAATAAGTGATATCTACGCAATATTAAAGTAATATCAACGTAATATTAATGTAATATCTGCGTAATATTAAAGTAATATCTCAGTCATATTAAAGTAATATCTGCGTAATATTAAAGTAGTATCTGCCAAATATTAAAGTAATATCTGCCAAATATTTAAGTAATATCTGCCAAATATTAAAGTAATATCTATGCAATATTGAAATGCAATTGCACTTTTTCACTTTTCTTAAATTATGACATATTAGTTTTTAATACAAAAGTTACTGAACAAACTCAAATATACACCAGAAAATTGCAATCATAAAGTTTTCTCTCAGACAATCATTAATCATATTTTCAAAATTAATTCCACATTAATCACGATCCAGAGCCTCGGAAGCATCCGCGCACGCTGCACCTCGGCAACTTCGCGCCCAGTTTGCCCTACTTCCGAATGATTTTCCATTACGGACTAATCATTCGCATTACACGCGCTCGCGCCCCTAGCCCACCTCCCCCAGAGCACGAATCCCGCGAAATCAAAGAAATCCCAAAACGCCGCTGAATTACTTTTCTCGTTGATTTCCCCGCGAGACCGAATCAAGCCTCCACGCGCGCTCGTTCAGCTACCTTCCAGGCGCATAAAAAGCTTGCCTCTATACATACTTACACAGGCACACTTGACTCCGGGAAACGCGATCGTCATCTAATTGGAATTCGATACTCGAGTAACGAGGGTTACAAACTTTTTCCTCTCTCTTTCTCCTGCTCTCTCTCTATCAGTTTCATCGCTGGCTCGTCCTCGTCGATAAAACTTCTCTCTCGCTTTTTTTTTCTTCGTCACTTTTTGGCCGTTAGCTGCGATGTGCGTGGGTGTATACGTGTACGGGAGTTGCCGGCGGGATGAAAAATTGTTATCTTATTTATGGGCTCGAGATTAGACTCTGCGGCGGAGGCGAGAGCGGCAGTTTGCCCCGCGCTAACAGGCGTCGGAATGATGAATGCGATGAGAATCGAGCTTAAATGCGTCGCTTCCGCGCGCCTGCGTGGCTGCTTGCGTATACGCCGTCGAGTTATAACGCGGGACTCGGGAGGTGTACGTGCGTAGGTTGTGGGTAGGGTAACGTGGTGCAATTAAAATCAATTGGTGGTAAGTTTTTGATTAATAATTATATTTGAATGTTTAAGATGAAATATATTTGTAAAAAACAATACTTTTATTTTGTGGTAAGTGTATGTTTTCTTCTATTCACTAAATATATATAAAGTAGAAATAAAATTTAATTTGTGTAAAATCATTTATCATCTTCTTCTGTCAAAAATACAAAAAAAAAGATCACTCTTCTGCTACAGAAAAATATCCATCTGAAAATTTTTATTTTTATAATAAACTTTAAATTATACTCTTATCGCAGGAAGGTTTTGCTAGAGTAAGTATATAGTATTTGATTAATCATATACAAACAATCGAATATTTAATAAATTATGTTACTTTTGTAGAACTTGAAACAGATAATTCAAATTATCAAAAAAAAAAAACATAAAAGTCCATATACCACTGATTGCAACTAAGTATATAATAACTTCTTCTAGACATTAAAATAGTATCTTGTACAACTAAGCTTACATTAAACCAAATCAGAATAATAAACCAATCCAATACATAGTACATTATAATTAACAAAACCTCAAACAGTAAAATCCAACAAGCCAACAAACCTAAAAAAACCACCATCAAAGCATCAAACAACCCATCCAGTACACAAACTCCGCTAAAGAACGCAAATCCGCATCTCCCAGAATTAGCAAGTCAGTCACCGATCGCTCGCGCTGCACCGGCAAGCCCCTAGCAACCTGAATTATCCACGTCGCTTCTCCGACTGCGGGCATTTCTACTCGGGCGAATTAGGAAGACGAGAGGGGGGCAAACCGCACCTCGGTCCCGGGCTTAAGTAACGCGCGAATTTCTCGATGCAGCAGCAGCGGCAGCGCATATCCGACTGGCCACTCCCGCGGGATCCGGCCTCCCCTGTATATACACGTAAGGGAGATGCAAGTCCAAAGGCGTTCGGCAATCTCAGCCCGGAGAAGTTGAGGCTTTTGTAAAGTAGATTAGACGTGTAATGTATAGGGCGCCGGGCCGGTCCGAGGGATTTTCGAAAATGTTGGTAAGACACCGCGGCCTGGTTGTTGGCGATTTTGGTACGGATTATGGAGATGGTAATATTTAACGGCAGATTCGATGGTATATTTAGGACGTTCATTATATTTGTAGGATAATGCTTTTTAATCCGTATTTACTTTGACGCGCAAGAACAAGAACGCATCTACATATACACAGAGCAGAAAGATTCCACAAAAGAGTCGAGAGCGAGACAAGCAGCAAAAAGGTATCAGCAGCGCCGCAAAAACACAAAGCACCCGTCCACTCAGTTCCCGCAAGAAGAGCGCACATACAAAAAAGAGGTCGTCGGCGCAAGAAAGCCGCTCGCGAAAAGAATCATAAAGCACTGCTAGGCACGCACACAGCGAGATTACAGCGAGGAGGCGCGCGCGAAGAGTAATGAAAGGAATTGCTAAAAGAAGAAAAAAAAAAAGGAAAGACGGCATCAAAACATTGTTGCTCGGAGCGCCGTAGCGAGCTACAGCGAGCTCGCGTTCGACGAAGCTCGCGCGTTCGAGTCCCTGGGGGCCGTCGGTGTAATTAAGCGAGTGCACCCTCACATGTCTACATACGCTCTCGCCGCTGCCGTCGTCCTATCCATCTACTCCGCTGTTCGTGCGGCAGGCTCCCTTTTCGCTTCGGTTAGGGCAAGTCGAGATAAGGCAGCAAAAAGCTTATACACGCTTGGAGGAGGTGTAGCGATGGCTGCTGAGGAAAAAAGAAGATGAGACCGAGGTGTAATGACGATGTTGGACGAAAGGGCTGGGGCTGAGATTCGTTGACGAGGTTTAGTTTTGACGTCGTGTTCGTTGCTGGGCGTGCGACATCGTTCAGTTTTCATATTTAGTGAAAAGTTTTTGGGTTATGAAAGAAAAAATGAGATTAAAATCAAAATACGAACCTAAATTTTAACGATACCAAAAAGCCTGCAATAAAGCCTTATCAAAGTTTTCCATCTAATTATATCAATTTTCAACCACACCAATCTCGCAAACCCACCTCAGCATCTCGCAAACTAAATTCCCTCAATTTAAAACTGCACCTTACAATCCAGCTCGATCGCCTCCCCGACGAAAAAACAAACCCTCCTCCAAAGCCGCTCAGCGATCGATCAAGCGAGCGCGCCACGGCGGCCGACACCTCCGGGCCGTTTCTACTTACAGGCTCACTCTCCCAAGCTCATCTGCGTTCGCTGGCTGCGCGGCGCGCGCATTGCAGTTCCCACGGGAGATCGCAACGACGGCAGAGAAAAGGCCCTCGCTCTCGATTCTTTCGTTGAATCGGCGTTTTCCGGGAGGACGATCGGTTTCTTAAATTACTCGGATAGCGGCCGTTAGCAGCTCTATAGTGGGTGAGGGGCTGGAGGTGTTTTAGATGGGATTACGTGACGATGATTGTGAGAGCGGAGGCGTTTTTAGGGAATTGTTGTTTGAGATTGGAGATTGATTTTTGATATAAGATGATGGTGGTTGTAAAGAAATTTATTATTGTTTAGTTAATGCAGGTTATAACAGTAGTTTATAATAAATTCCATTTATATAAAGATTTAAAGGAATTTTCGAAATATTACAATTTTATTACTGCCATCGATTCATTTCGTTTAAACTGCAAACGAGTTAATTAAACACGATTTTTCCAGTGCGAGCATTCAGTTACACCAAAAACAATAACCATAACAACTTCCCGAACCACCAACAAACGAGATAAACACGTTTCAATAAAACCAGCCCTTCATTCTCCACCCGCTCCCGTAAAACGTCCCTGAAATATTCAAGCCCCCCCGCCTCCAGCCATATCGATGAGCATTAACGCGCAGCATCCGGGCCTGCATAAAACAAGCGAAAACAAAACGCAGCGAAAAGCCCCCTAAAAAAGCCCCAGAGCACAAACCGTACCTCCTCCCGCTACACAGCGCAGTCGCATCACGTCTCAATTATACAAGCGCGCTTGGGCCGAAGTAGCTGCGCCATTAGCGATTGCATAGGCGGGCGCTGTCAGGTCCGGGGCTGAAATTATGCCGGAGACGATGCGCACCGAGGGATACACGCGCTTGGGCACGCGGAAACGTAAGTGACACATTGACGGGCGCGGGGCTGACCGCCGCTTGGCAGCGCGGACGAGAGAGAGAGAGGGATAGAGTTGGGAGCGTATCCCCTGGGTGGCTAGTTACCGCATGATTGGCCCTCCATTACCATAGAGAGGGAGCGGTTAGCGGATGCAAGATGATGCAGGGACAGAGCCGGAGGAAAAAGAGGATTGATCGCCGCGGGACGAGGTGACGTGCTTGATGGGAGACAAATGTTCTCTGGAGGAGCGGCTTTCGATCTGATTTGATTCTTTGGGGCGGGAAGCGGCTGCGGGGCTTTGTGGTGTTGTTCGAGGTGAAATTTGAGAAACTTGAGTTGTGTTGATAAAAATATGATTTCTATACTTATTAACTTCGTATTCATCAACTGACAATGTTTTATGCTGATTTTTATTTATATTCGCAGTATCCCAATTCACCTGAATTAAATATACCTTTCACTTATTCATGTATACACTTGAGCGTGTCAACGACTGCTCCGGCTTCGGCGGAGCAGTTATCGTTTTCCACGATAGAAAAGTTCATCCTCCCAAGTGCCTGATCCAGGCCATCCCGGCGCGTCTCTCTCGACATCGAGAAACTCGAATTAAAGTTAGCCAAGTGTCCGGCGACGTCGCGAACGCGAAAAGTAGTTTAGCGGTTATACAGCTCGGAGCACGGGAAAACGCAGCAAAGACGAAGCCGGGAGTACAAGGATAGGGATGAAAGAAGAAGAAGAAGCGTGTGCGTGCCGATGTGCGGCCGGTTAGAGAAGAGATCGTCGGCTTGACGAAGGTTAGCGAAGCTTTGGGGCTGGAGTGAGTATGTAGCCACGAAGATGGACGATAGAAGAAGAGTTACGGGTGCTGTTGTGGAGGTTGTTTGGTTATTTATAAAGAAAAATAATGTTGCTTTGATGAATAGAAGGATCAACTAGAAAAAAAGTTTAATTAATGTTAAATTGGGTGAAAATAGTAATTAAATTAAGTAAGCTAGTTTATTATTTTTTTCTTTTAACGAAAAAATAAATGTCTTCTTTTGTACATAATTCTTTTAATTATGTTTTATAAAACAATAAAATTTAAAATTCAATATTTAAAAAAAAATAAAATAATTAAATACATAAAAATAAGAAAAGTACTGCAAAGTAGAGTGAAACGACTGCATCTTTTCATAAAACCTGATTAGTGCTTACTAAATATCTGGATGCATATAAAAATAATTTTGCAACTTCATCCACAACTAAGATATACTAATTGTCGTTCTTAACTAAACCTACTGCACAGATGCACACTCAAAATAGCAATCGACCTTTGCTATACGGAAAAAAGTGAGAGAGAGAGAGAGAGAAAGAGAGAGAGAGAGAGAGAGAGCGAGAGAGAGAGAAAGAGAGAGAGAGAGAGAGAGAGAGAGAGAGAGAGAGAGAGAGAGAGAGAGAGAG
>UELX01004053.1:0-19933 GCA_900480035.1 Eupelmus urozonus
TTAAACAAGTTTATTGGTACATATTAACATGTAGAGTTTTAGAGAACTTACGTTTACTTACAATGAAAAACTGCATGTCAATGACTCTGTGCACTACACTAGACAGTCTGAGTATAGTAATTGGCCGGCTCGGCCAATGACTGGCATTAAGCATATTTATTGATATGAAAGTATTGGCAACCCTACAAAACTGTATCAAATGTTGAAATTTAAAAAAAAAAATGTATTATTTTCAACTATTAATGCTGTTGATGCCAATAAAACATTAATATTATTTTTTTTTCATATAAAGTTTAAAATAATAGCTGAAAAGTATTGCTTATATTGTTACGTTATTTTGGGAGAATCAATGGTATCGTATCAAACTGCTTATGTAGGCATCAATATCATTAAAATGCTTGATTACAATTTTTTCGATCGCCAACGTTAATAGTGTTTTGAAAATTTCATATTTATTAGAACTTAACTATCTATGTAGAAAATGAAAAAATATCATTGTTTCTAATTTTTTTCGAAATACAAATATGTTGCCAATCACTGTCTTATGGCCAAAAACCGTACAGATTACCCCTATTTTCTCTTATGAAAAATTTCATGAATAATTATTAAAATTGTAATTACTCTTAATTTCCAAATTATGATCAATTAAAACGTTGTTTTTGTAAGGACTGTTTCATGACAAAAGATGTAATAACATATAAACGAATAAAATTTTGTTTGAGTTAGTTGTGCTTTTGAACGTGTGTGTGAAAACGAAGATTTTGCTTTAATCCACCTTCTATTAGAAAAATATGTATGAAAAGGGGACTTAAAAAGAAATAAAAAGTTATATAATAAATATTTTTATAAAATAAGTTTAATTTTTCTATTAAATAACGAAATTTATAAATAAGAAAAAAATACAAGGCAATTTAAATCAAACTTTAGATAGCTACGATTAATTAGAAATAATTGTTATTACATACAATGCTGTTCTACGTAAAAATTTGAAACATTGATACGTAAAATTAAAAAGATTTTATTTTTATCTACCAGGCGCATAACGCACTCGAAAGATGGATTTTTCATGGTTAAATAAGAAATAGTAAATGGATTGAACTTTATAGTTTGGTTTCATGTATAAATCGCAGAACAAACTTGTATAAATAAAAAAACAAAAAATGTAAATTATTAAGAGGTATATGAAATGTTTTATATTTTTATAGGAGAAAAATTATCTCTTCTATTGATTGATGTTAGCTTACAAGGAAAGAAATCTGCTTAAAAAGAAAAATTATAACGATAAATATTTTTTTATCAATATAACAACTATAGAATAGTGTTTGTAATACATAGAAATGACATGATTTGCTAATGATATTTTTAAATCGTAAAAAATATTACACGACTGAAATAAGCGTAGGAAATAAGGTAATACTATTATTATTATCACACAATAAAGATACTAATTGTAACATGTATTAAATGTCAAGTAAAAAATTATTTACGTTCAATATTAATTGATTAAATTATTATAAAGTAATTGCATAGATTACTTCAAATAAAGCTATATATCAGGAAGTTGAATAAAAACACAAATACAGATGATTGTCTAACATTTATGATAACGTTTTATTTGATTTTTTTTATAGCCACTGCTGCTTTTACAGATCGAACACACCGCTTAGTTTTTCATCTTTTTTTTTCTTAATTCATACACGTATGCATGTACAATGTATGCAATTTGTTGCACCTGCTTCAAGTTTGCACCTGATTAGATGTCAAATAAAACTACAAAAATTAACTGGTTAAAAATCAACTGCTTCAAGCCATTTTTGTTTTAGCATTATATTAGGACTATCGTATAGGTATACTCGTTTCTTATTATTTTTTTCGGACGCCAAATACGTATATTGTATGTCGCAGAAAAAAGTTCATATGGCGTTACAGTTTATAGATGCCACGCAATCATGATAATTCGAATCGATTCTTCATCATTTTTTTTTCTCAAGTTTTATGCCCTACTAAGAAAGCGCCGCGTAAAAAATAAACAAAGCTACTCGTTATTTATTTTTATAATATACTTTTGTTTTTGTCTCTCTAGCCTTTTCTCTCGAAGTATATACGTGGCTTTTATTGTAAACGGCTCAATGTATGTATATAATGCGAATATCCCATTGTCACGCTCGGTAAGTGTCAACACTCCGTTCTTCTTCGATTCACTCGAGCGACGCGAAAACAGAAAAGCGCAGTGTTGATAACAAAAAACGAGAAAGAAAAGAGAAGAGAGGAGATATTTATTAATGTTTTGCCTCTAAATGAAATTGTTAGAGAAGTTATCTCAAAATAATCGCTAGAATACTCGGCTAACAAAGAAATTTTCTTTTTATTGTAATAAAAATTTCTATTTTTTTTCGGCGAACGTCCTATAACGCATCGTCCTTAATTTTATCGAGCACTTTATTGGTACTTATTATATTCATGAAGTTTTTTTTTTGAATTTCGCTCATTTTATTCGTGCCTCGCTTACTGTGTTTAATTATTTATTGTGTTGCTTTTTCTTTTATTTTCGAGGTTAATAAAAAAGTTGTAGTTTGAAACTATCTACTAATTGGCACAGTATTTAGTTAGGTCTATTTTATGATCAATGTAGTTATCGTTTCACTAACCTTTTTTTTTATCGTTACTTATTCTGTCCCGACGTTAATGGCTAAATGAAAAATATAATACGATGTAGTTTTTGTATGAAATATATAGCGAGTGTGGATGAGTAAATGAAAAGCTACGTAATCGAGATTCTATATAGTTTTTTATGAACATTTAATTCTTTTCTTCATCTTTCATTTCGCATCAAATGACTTTTTTTTTCTACAGCGGCAAAATTTATGCAGACTACAGTTTCTTAGAAATTACAACATATAACGATTTTCGAAATAAAAACGTACAAAAGTTCGATTACTACCATTAAAATATTAAATTAATGTACATTCTCATCTTTATATTTTGAGCACCTAGTATTACATTTTCAGTTATGTGATTTGCTTGTCATGTAATATTTTTAGTCATATTAATTGCTTAATACTATAATACCATAATGTACTATTATGATGTAATAATATATAATACAATTATAATTTAATTTTTATGTATATTAAAATAATATTAAAAAAATATCCAATCTAATTTTTTTCTTTTCTGAAAATTCTTTCAAGAAAAACTTTAAAATTAAAGAAAAGAATTATTTACACAATCAAAGAACTGTACAAAATCAAGCCACATTGTTAATATAATTTTTGTGTAAGTATATGTATAGGCATATAACTTTTAAAATTTCTACATCTAGTCCCTTATTCTGTATCAAAAAGTGTGCTAATTTGGTATTTTACATTGCATATAAAAATTTTTGCTTTTTCATAAAGTATGTGCTAAATCAAAAAAACTTAAAAATATTTTGTGTAAAATCGATACAATTTCATAAATATTAATAATAATGATAAGGTTAATTTAAAAATACAATTAATTTACATAAAAATATTCCATAATAAAGCAAATTAACATTTGAGATGCTCAGCAAACAACGTTGTATGAAGGTTTATTCAATATTGTACTAGAAATTTTTTATCTTTCATTATTTGAAATGTTATTAATGCGTCGTATACAAATATTTTGTAAATTAACTTTTTTAAAAATACTCGTTTTAATAAATACAGATTTATAATTTCAATTTTTATGATAATCAGAAATTATAAAATTTCTAATACCCTATTTTCATAGACATTATAACAACGTTGAGTACATATCAATTTTTATCTCGCTTCCAGCTTGTCGTTCCTTAAAACAGTTCAAACACTTGTAAAAGAGACAATATAATATAATATGTATATATTGTGTGTTACAGCACAGAAAACTAAAAAGATAATAAAACGCCCTCCCCCAAGTATCATCGTAAATACGAAACATATTTATATAATGTAATAGGGTCAGGTCGCCGGCAAGTTAGGGGTCGATGGTAATTAGTTAATTTTTTTAATTAATTAATTAGCGCCGGATTCACAGCGACCTTAAGTTTTAGTCGTTTCTATAATACATTACCGTTGTGTGAATGATTGATTGGATTACTTGAGGAGCTCTTTAATTTCTTTTTTTATTTGTTTTTATTTTAAGATAGTACTTTTAGTTTTCTTTCATTTTAATGTTGACTTTTATGCGCAACTATATAATACATGTAATTCTTTTAAACAGTACAGTAGTTGCAGATTTTTTTTCAACTCACCGCTATTTAGTTAATAAGTATCCTATGACTTGTTTTTTTTATTTGTTAATTTATAATAACTCCTACTGATCTTTTACACCATTATAACATTACGAATTATATTTGATGCAACAAGCACCGATATCACGATGACGTTTCTTTTATTTTTTTTTTCAAATGGACTTTAAGAAAAAAGTTTGTTTGAGTTTATATTTAATAATAATCAATATTCAATTCGGCTAATATTTTGAAATTGCTTTGTAATAAAACTAATAACTTTTTTATCAAAAGTTTTTAAAATTAATTAGTTACAACCATTGCTGATTTAGTTATTGTATCTAAAATTAATACTTTTTTCTTGATCAGCAAGAATCAGTAATTCATAAAATTTTTGCATATCTTTTTCCACTGCTTGTAAATATTATTATCAAAATGCAAACTCAAACTACTTAAAATACTTTTTTCAAGTCCACGAACATTTATTACATTTTTTTTTATAATCGTCTCTTTTATTGTAATTGCCGTTATAACATATGATAACACACGCTCATGTTCTCTTTTTTTTCTCAAGATTAAAATTATTGCCAAGATTGTGTGCATGCCGAGTTTATTAATAACTATACGATTTGGTTTCGTCAATGTGCGCGTCGTTTACTATATATTTGAGATGTTGTCGACGATTAGTGCCGGATATGATGCATCGGTCGATCGATTTATGCGCGCATAGTGATGACCGTACCCTTTTCTATATTTTTTTTCACACATTTCTCTATCCCGCGTTTTTTCTGTGCTTTAGTTTCATGTTTATTTTTTTATTTTTTTTTATCAACCCGTTGTTTAGGTTTGTTAAAATAGAATATGTACAGGTAAATTTTGATTTTTTAAACGATATTAAAATTGTAATAAAAAGTTTTTTTGAAACTTATAATATATTTCATGATAATCATCTTTTAATTTGTAACTCTATAATTACTGGAAAATAAAATTAAAACAGATTGAAGATACAAATCGCAATAATTTTAATGAAAACGATCTTTGCATGCGGGTTGGATTCAGGAGAATTATTATTAGAGACAGTACTTAGACATTCTTCAACCTTCGTGAAAGATTCCGCAGCTTTTTATGATATTATATTTTTTCTTTGCTTGATGATGTCAGAATTGGATACTAGTGGCTTAAATTTAACATTTTTTCTGCATAGATTGGCACTGCTAAGTATTATTATTTCTTGAGTAAAATTAATTGCAGTTTATGCGAAACGGCAATTTTGGATTGATTTTAAAAATCAAATCGTGATTTACTAATCGAAATAACATCAGAATTATAGAGTACGGTTTTTGAATTATACGACTTTTATTGAGTATTTATCATATGAATTTAACAAAAATTTTATTTTCATCGTACAAAAAAAGATAAGATTTTTACAAGTTTTCATTTCTTATTACAATTTCTTTGTATATATACATCCTAAGAGAACGCTAATTTCGGGTGTACTAAAAAACGCATTTTGTAAAACTTAACATTAAAAATTTTTTCTCTTTTCATCTAAAAAACGAGTATCAGTGCCAATCTCTCACAATTGTACGCACTTTTTTTTAATCAATTCGTATCGACGCGCCCGTTAAAAATCGGGCAAAAACACTTCTCCCGCATGCCACGATACACAATTTTATAGTCGAGTTGGGAATAGCGACTGACGGATCTTCCAGTGATGAGTCAACTTTCTTCAGTTGCGATTCGTTGATAACAAACATTGTAATTATTCGCGCTTCTTACAGCTTGTCCTGCTTTGTTTCGCGCAGTTATATGAGATTCTACTCGTCTTTTCTTTTATAATTGACTGGCTATCTCGTATACGACTATAGTACAATAAATCACAATCAATGAACTTTAATAATAATAATTAATTAATTATAAGTTGATGATATGTGTGCGACGAGATGTGTCGGGCGCTCCGTTTATTCACTATGTATATGTTCGAGTACTTTTTTTTTCAGCCGTACGTCTTTTGGCTCGCTAGGTCCTTGCACTCGTTTAAAATACGCTAGAATAATGTATAATCTATATGTATCGGTTAACAATAAACTTTGGCAAATTCATGTCAATGATTATTTTACTCTTGCCCGTTACTTCGTTCCACAATAAGAAAACTATTGTTAACGGTTTTTTTTTTATTATTGTGGAATGAACACTTGTTTTTCACGTTTTTATTCCTTTCGGTCGCTATTCCAAAGTCGACGGCTATCGTTTGACTTTCCAATTTTAGTTAGTTATTCTTCTCTGAAAATACGCTTCTGGATTTCATAAAACGCGCGATAGGCAGGTAAAAAATTACTTTTGATTTTGTCGTCAGAGAAAAAAAACGGAAGATTATTACAGATCGTCGTGTGTATAGTCTATTTTTTTTTTGTTCTTAGGCTGGAGAGGAAAAAAGTTTATATACGCATATTATAGGTCGAGAAACTCGAGTATTACGTACGTGCTATACTGATACTCTTGAGTTTCGTTTACAGTTATAAGAAACGCTGCATCGCGAAGCTGCGCTGCACATTTTTTTTTTTTAAACTCACTTATGTTTTATAGTACTTTTTTTTGGTTTAACGTTATTTTCAGCTTTTTTCCTTAAAATTCCTTAAAACTCTTAAGTTTCTACATCCTTTGTTTTGGAGTTCTGCGTTACCTTTGTTTACAAGCTAGTTAAATATCACCTATTAGTTCCGAAAATTCGAATAAATCTCATTATACGTGAAACTCGTCATTTTTTTCGCTTTTCATTTCCTATTTAAGTCTTGACTTCTGGGTTATTTTTACATTCCTTGGTATATTGTTTAACTTTATTTTTGAAAAAACACGATAACAAATTATTAGGCTTATATTGTGAAGTTACGACGTTCGTGCAATAATGATGTATGTACGTGACTCGTGTATCGTATGAAGATGAGATACGCTTATTTTTTTGCTTTATTTATACTTTAGTTTTTGACGTCAATTATTTTGTAAAGCTTCCTCTGAGTAATTTATCTTTTATACTTTACACGATTATAAAATGATCAATTTAGCCAAAATATGGTTCAAAATATATGTATAACAAATTTGGAAAATTAACTAAAAGTAATTTACAATAACGTAGTATCAAAATACAAATTTCCTGTCCGCATTAATTTAGAATGTGAAGGATAATACAAGTCTCAAGGTTTCACATTCCATACAAAATAAAAATAATATTTATCTAAAGTTGAATTCCTGTTTCATTCTGACCTCTTTCTACAACCCTACGAAAATCTTAAATTTTCTCGAAATTTCGTGACTATTTTTGAAATTTTCTGACTCTTTACAGGAGTACTCAATTTTTCTCGTGACTTCTTATTTTTCTCGATGTTAATAAAATTTGAAACATTCTTCGAAATTTTAGAGTTTTGAAGATTTCGAAACGTAAGTATAAATTTAGTTTAGAGTCTTTTTTCTTGTAATCATCACTTTACACCGAGAAAAATCTAAAATTCCATAGAATTTTTTTACAACAAAAAAAGTAGGAATGGACCGGGATTCCAAATCTTTCGGCCTCAAAATCTCGGGACCGACTTCTCAACTTTTATCATTTAATTTTTTCTAACGATTTTAACATTCTCTTTTTAGTCTTTTAGAAAAAATATATACACTTTCATTTATCATCAAAGAAACTTTAACAACATAATACCGAAAAACTGTCGGCATAAACAAACCAAAAAGAAAGCCCATCCCATCCATTTTCCTCTCACCGGCACTAAAGCCCATCAACCGGAATATCCCAACATTTTCATTTTTTGAGTACATACACGAAACCCATTGCACCGTTTGCAATTTACATGCCGTTGCAGATGATCAATGTGAGAACAATGCGAGGCCGTGATTATGAAGTCTGCGATCTGTATGATTCACTCTACTTCTACTAGTGTATTTACAGAATATCTACACGGAGGGGGATAGAATGATTTCGATTTCTCTATATTTTCTTCTCGTGGAACTCGTCGACGAGCTGTGCCGTCATCGAAACGTTCGATACAACCCAGCGTTTTTGTATTGACATGAAAGTTGACGGCA
Organism: Eupelmus urozonus; assembly: GCA_900480035.1. Classification (NCBI taxonomy): domain Eukaryota; kingdom Metazoa; phylum Arthropoda; class Insecta; order Hymenoptera; family Eupelmidae; genus Eupelmus; species Eupelmus urozonus. The sequence goes on from UELX01004053.1 coordinate 8,312, forward strand.
TTTTCTTGTTGATTTAAAATATGGTTGAAGGATTATTAGCATAAATTACAGGATTATGGTAAACCGGTTATTATGATACAAACTAGGATGATAATCCGCGTGCGTCCTAATTACATTGCAAATGCAGAATTTAATTTACATGAAAATGAATAAATTTTCGATGACAGCACAGCACAGCGCCCGATGCTACTATAACAAAAGAAAGTCTCGCCTACGCCCTTCCATATACACATTGTATATTTAAAGTCAGTGCAACATCGCAACATCTATACACATTCTTATATAAACTTATTTTATAACCGTTTTTGATTTTCCACTCTCGATGTGCATTCGTCCTGTTTCAATTGACAAACGATAGAAAAGTCCACCTTCTACCTTAATTCTCTACTACACGGTAACAGCGATCGAGTATGAAATAAATGCTCAACTGATTGAGTGCTACGTTGATAAAAGTTATTTACTATTATTCAAATTTTATTTCAAATTAAAGTAAAAAAACTGCTTTTTGCATAAAGATTAAAATGTGAATGGAATCAATGCACGAACCAGTCTTCTAAACAAAAAACAATGAATACTTTACGATAAATAAACAAACAAATGAATGAATTTATAACAGACTAAAACTAATAAAGACCAATCACGCAAACCGATCAACCGATAACCTCCCCATAGCACTCAACCCGCTAAAATAAACACGAGAACAAAAAAAAACTCTCGTCGTCGAATGATAAAATTGATATGACGGCGCTCATGTGTAATCGCTACTGTAAGATGGCTTGGTTATTATTTGGCCGCTTCTGGAAATCACCGCGAGATCTCGGCTCACTTGACGTTGCTGAGCAGCGCCTCCTCGGCCTCCTTCCGGCGCGCCTTCGCCTCCTTCTTGGCTCGCTTCTTCTCCTCCTTGGCCAACTTTTTAGCCTCCTTCTGCCTGGCCTTCTCCGCCTTCTCCTCCTCCTTCAGCCTCGCCTTCTCCGCCTTCTCCAGCTCCTTGGCGCGCTCCTTTTCCTTCTTCGTCTTCTGCACCTCCTGAGCCACAGTCAGCGGCTTCTGTTGAGTCTGCTGCCTGCCGGCTGACGTTGAGCGAGTTTTCGATGAGCTTTTAGAGCTCGAGCTTGCCGTCGTCGTCGATGTGGAGGAGGAGTTGCCAGCTGTGCTGCTGGTGCCGGATTTGGCGCTTGTGGCGGAGGTGACGGATTTGGCTGAGGTCGGTGTCGTCGCTGATGTTGACGTCGCTGCTTTGGAGGTGCTTGGCTGGGGTGGTCGGGGCGCTGGCGTCGTCTCCAGCTGCGTCACGATTTTCTGGGCGCATCTGTTGAGGAGTGAATGGTTTTTTATTGAGAGAGATTTTTTTGTAAACAAAAAATTATATTACAACGTTAATACTTTTGAAAGAAATGAAAAAATGAATTTATTGGATATTTTTTTAAAGCAAAAAATGTCGATAAATATAATAGCATCCTTTTAATTTTAATTCAGTGCCTTAAGTTTACTCGGCTTTTAAGAACTTTAATTAATCCATCAGGTCGAAGGTATGTATCTAGAGAAGAGCTTTTTTTCATACCGTAATCTGGTAGACGCCTTTCCAACTCTGTAATCCCTCTGAAACTCCTTGATTGGAGGCAGCCTTCGCTCTCGATTTTCTCGCAAAACTTCCTCCTCCTCGGGCGCCGGCTGTATTGGATCCTGATATTCCTGCAAAATCAGCCAATTTCTATTACGCCGCGTGGGACAAACAATTTTCATATTCACGAGCTGCAAATGCCTCCGGGGCTTATTTTTAAAGCGACAGCGAAATTGGCTTTTTTATGCATCGGAAATTTTTGTCCAAGAATTTTTCATATCTCTCGTAAAAAGCCTGCGTTACTTTTGCTAAGTTATTTTGCTATTATACTAGTATATTAAAATCTTTACTCATAATTTCTGAGCTCTGAATTTTTATCGTTTTTCAATAATTGAAAACAATTTATTTTTCAAAAATAAGCATTTTATTAGCCTAACATTCTAAAAGCGCATTCTACAGAATGAAAAAGCTATCCCTATTCAACAGGCAATTCTACAGAGAAATCAAATCACCTGAATGCGCATTTTCATCGAGTGCGTCTGAGTTTTTCTGAAGGTGGCACCTACCGGTTGTCTAACCCTGGATGGTTTTCCGAGATTCGAGCTCCCAGAGCTGCCGGTACTGCTGGCCGATGAGGACGTCGCTGACGATACGGAAGACACGCCTGTTGAATTTCACATTTTTTCATTAATAAATGCGGAATCGAAGTTTCAAGTACGTCTAAAATTATTAATACTCGATACATAAATTTCGAAGTGCATTTTCCGATTGAATTAACACATTTTCTTTTTAAATAGGTGACTATACTGCATCTAACCGATGATTATTTCCAACGCATAAATCAATCCCCCACCGATAATTTTTAACTCGCACACCCCGTAAACTCCCACGAACCCCAGTCTCCTTATCACCCATCTCCACGCTTCGCAAAACACTCGGACAAGCAGCGCCCGAAATGACCGCGTGTGCAAATCCAATTCCCGCGATACAATCTATCTCTCCACCCGCGCGAGTCGATTTCGGAATTTCCGAAATTCCATTTAGATCCGCGCGTAGAACAGCGCCGAAATTCCATTTAGATGGGCGTGCAGCTGGTCGTGTATGTATACTGACCGGATATGGAGGAGGAGCCGCTGGCCATGGAGTAGAGGGACGCCGAGGCTGGCACGTTGCCTGAGGTCCATCGGCCCCCGGGGCCGGACACGCCGACCGGCACCCCGGCGCTCATGTTGTACTCCGAGGCGCTCTGCGGCAGCACCCACGATTTGCCGGACATTGAGTACTGAGGGCAGAGAGAGATGTTTGAGTTAGGGGTGGTGTGAGGGTGGTTGGTATGTGATATGTTGGTGGGATGTGAGTAATTTTGAGTATTGAATTTTATTTTAAGTATTGGAGGAAATGATGGGACGTCTGATCATTGCCAGTCTGTTACTACTTATTTTATAATATGAGTGTAAGTGTGCTTCAATACATTATCATTAAATAAAGCGATAGTTTTTTTTATTCATTAGTATTTTGTTTACGATGAAATTAAACATTTAATACATCATTATTACTAAAAGTAAGAAATTAGAAGAGAATTTATATGTTGATGTAAAGGACTCTTACTGTTCCACAAAAACAAAATGTTGTTTACTTCAAAGGATCAGTGTATACTTCCAGAAACTCAAAGATCACAAAATAAAACAAGTCATTTTTTTAAGCTTCCGATTAAACAATTTGAATAATTAAATAAAAGGAAAAAGTAATAAATTTTTATTAAACTTTCTTTTGACCAAAAAAAAAAAATAGTTCAACTTACATCTCGAGGAATCAGAGTCTGTTTCAATCGTAAAATCTTCGCTCTGCATATCACGCATCTTAAAGGTAGAAGTCTCTGAGATACAGCCATTTGTATTGTTTTAACGAAACAGCGCCTGTAAACCATAATTTTTATAAATTTCTCATTCATTTATTATTATTATTTTTTCTTTTTTACTATAATTAGCTCGTTTTAATCATTATTTAATTGATGGCGATAACAAAGAGCGCACAATAATTAAAGGTACAAAAAATAATAAATTGCGCACAGCTGCAGTAAATATTTGAATTGCCATTAGCGAGCGTTTCTTTAACTATTTCAAATGTTTGAAAAAATAGCAATTGCATAAATTATACCTGCAAACAACTCGATGGCCGCAAGGTGCAGTCTGCATCGTGGCTCGAGCATTTACACATATCACACACTGAAAGCAAGAAAAACGTTGTTGTTAAAAAAAAATGATCATTAGCAATAATATTGGAATCAAATATTCATTTTTACGAATTAGGTTTAAATATTGGGATTGTTTTTAGGATAGTCTACAGGATTTGGTTTCGCTATTGTTGGGAATATTTTGCAATTACAATTACAGTCTTAAAGTTTGTTGGAGCATCAATGAATAATTATTTATGCGATTTAATCATATGCATGGAACGTATATTTTTAATTATTTAATTGTTATTTATGCATATACATTTAATGTGTATTTTTTTTAATTATTGTAATAATAATATATATAGAATTTATGCAAAAAATAAGTATATCTTTACTACTGAAAAGTTCGATCCGCAAAATTAATGAAATTAGAGAAATTATCCTATGCTAATGAGAATATTTTTGCTGTTTCATCATAATGAGCTTTGTCTCACATTTTAAAGTCCAGTAGTTAGTTTTTCATTGTTAAAATACGATGAATAATAAGAATTTTTCATTTTAACATTTCATTTTAACGAAAAGTCATTCGAAAAATGAGCCCAATGTCGCAGAATGTTTGTTATTCAAATGACCCTATTAAAATTGTAAATTTGATCTATTTTGAATACCCAAAATAGATTTTGAGAAAGCATACATACAGGAGGAAATTTTCTTAAGTAAATGTTACAAAAATATCAAACGAGATCATATCATACCTACTGTTTACAAAAGTATTCTATTACGAAAAGGGTGCAATATTGTGTTCCTGATCAACATTGATGAAAAAGGGCAAATATTGGTAGTCGTTATATTTACATAGATTGACCATCCACATGAGAGTCTTTAAATATTGATATTAAGGGGAAATCCATGCTAAGCTTTGGAAGATTTATGAAATATGAATGAATTTTATTATCGACGTTCTTGAGAACCAAACTAGTAAAATATCGAGGATATAAAAATATCGTATAGTATTTAAAGTATGTTCACGCTCAATAGCGAAATTCAATTTAAAATTCATTAAAAAATAATTTACTCAAGGTACATTTAATTTCGTGAAAAGCAAAGGTACTGTTTCTCTTTCCGCCTCCTGAAAAAGTAATTCCGAACAAAGTTGGCGCCAATTTTCGCCTATCGAAAAGTTAAATTGCTTTCTTCGACTTGCCCCGAAAATTCTCTCTAAAGAATTAACTTAGTCAAGCTTCCTCCTCCCTCTGACAAATTAAGACAGTCTCAGCCTCGAAACGAACCCCCAAAATCAAACTTCCTCCTAACTCCGCCGAAAAATCTAGCTTAAAATACTCTCAACATCCGAATCGCAAAAAGCACACCCTCTTAAGGTGGATACGTAAGAAAACCATCGTTGACTCCGGCTCGAATGTCTGCAAAAAGAAAGCCGATACTCTACTGTTGTCTTCGGTAACAATAGTACTGTGCACGAGTACAAGACGCTTCCGTCTGCGCGAGCTAACGGAAGCCCTTACAGTTTTGCAAGCAAATAGTATGAATGTCTAATGGACAGCCATTGCGCTGTGTATTCCCAGGGGAAATTGGACGCCGGACGAGAGTCGGCAAAGTTTGCACGGCGGGGGTGAGGGGACGAGCTTATTTCTTCGAGCTCTCGCGAGTTTGTTCCTATGAATTTATCATCGATGCAATGCTGGGAAACAACGAGGCGGATCTGGATTGTTGGGCTTCTGGAAATGAGCAATTTTGCGTTGTCTGAAGCTCAATTAAGTTGCTGTTTTCAAGTAATGAGTTTTACGTTAGCAAAGTAAATTGTTTTGTTAAGAAGTTCAGCAAGTGATGGCTGATTGTACAATAGGTAAACAAATATTTCAATGTACATTTCTTTGAAAATAGAAAATGTGATAAACAACAGTTCTTTTTTTCATATGAACTTTTATTAACTAGCAAATCTGTTTAACAATCATTGTTTATTTAAACAATTTAACAATTATTGTTTGTTTAACAAAGCATAAATATAAGTTTCGTCTTCAATGATCTATTCTCTGGATTCAGAGCTCCTGGATTCTCTAGACTCTCGTGACTCCCTGAACTTTCTAGACTCCCTGGATTCTCTGGATTCCCTTGACTCGCTAGACTCTCTTGGCTCACGTTTAAACCTCCTATCGCTGACTTCGTCCAAGTTGCCGGCTGATAATACAAATATTTCATAATATATTATTAATAAACAAAAATTTTAAGAATTAAAAGACACCATTAAATATGATACTTAAGTTAATTTTTTATTTTAATTATCAATTGTATGAACGATGAAGTACCTTTAAGAGATATCAAAAATTCGTATTATTTCAAAGACTTAAGTTCATATTTTTTTTAAGTTCAAATTTCACTATAAATAATAAATACACCTTCGCCTGGCTGACTACCTTGTTCGCCTTGCTGTTCTCCTTGTTGTCCACCTTGTCCTCCTTGTTGTCCACCTTGTTCTCCTTGTTGTCCACCTTGTCCACCTTGTCCGCCTGGCTGTCCACCTTGTCCACCCTGTTCACCTGGCTGTCCACCTTGTCCGCCTTGTCCTCCTGGCTGTCCACCTTGTTCGCCCTGCTGTCCACCTTGTCCGCCTGGTCGTCCACCCTGACCACCTGGACGTCCACCATGAGGGCCACCAGGTCGTCCGCCATGAGGGCCACCGGGACGTCCGCCGTGAGGACCACCGGGAGGTCCGCCGTGAGGGCCACCGGGACGACCGCCATGAGGACCACCGGGAGGTCCGCCATGAGGGCCACCGGGACGACCGCCTGGAGGTCCACCTGGACGTCCACCGTGAGGTCGTGGAGGCCGGGACTCATCGCTCTCGCTGCTGCTTTCGCTGCTGCTGTCGCTGCTGCTGCTATCGCTGCTGCTATCACTGGCGCTTTCGTCTTCGCCTTCGTTGTTGTTGTTGCCTACTTCAGGCTGACCATTGTTGTTAGGCTTGCCGTTCGACGGGTTATTGATGGAATTTTCATTGTTGATAGGATTTTGCTGTCCTGAAGCCTTTTAAAATGATTGTTTGGTGGCTTAGTTTAAAGTACAATGATGATTGCTATGATTAATGGAATTTTAATTATTATTGCAGTAATATTCAGAAATATAACAATTTAAGTTTCCTTTAATGGATATGTGGATTCAGTCCATAACAATTGAGTAAAAACAGAGTAAAATTATGTGGGAAAAAAAATTATAGCACTAATTATTTGATCCCAATTTTGTATAAAATACATAATTAATTTTGATAGGATTAATTTTTCACAATAAAGAAACTTCTGTTAAAGATACGAACTATAGTATGGTTAGTCTTATGTTATGTTAAGTAATAGTGATGTGTCAGAAAATTTTATCGTCGATGTCGCGAGATATAAAATAATAAAGCTAACACGAGATGACACGTAACTTTTGTTAATTTAAAATGAGGCTCATATACGTGATATTATGTAAAGAGTTAAAATTTGAAAAAAAAAAGAAAAATTGAAGAAAAATTTGATCAGACCAGTACAAACTTCAAGCTATATTGTTCCAAAAATAACGAGTTTTCAAGGCGCTCTCAGCTCAGCATAATTAGTAATCGAAACATTAAAAGCGGATATTTTTCCCTCTTCCCCACCGAGAGCAAAAAAACACCCCCCACCCACGTTTCCCCCAGCTTTCCGCACATAAAATTGAACTCAAAGTGCACTCTCCGCGCGTTTCACGACTGAATACTTCGCTGAGCATTCGCCCCTTCTCCCTTCTCCCCCGCGAGCAGCCGAATGAAAAATCCTCGACAAAATAGCTTCGAAACTATAAAAGCCCGGTCCGTAAAAAGCCGCGGAGCCCACTCCAGGCAGCCCCTAAAGATCCTCTAATTACGAAAGCGAGCGCGACGGCCTGGGAAAAAGCCCGAGAGCCTTTGACCTGTGAGGACGTACTTGCAGGACGAAGAGCAGCAGCAGCACGAAGAACGCCGAGAGCCTCATGACTTTTGTGTCTTGGTCGCGGTAAAGCTGTCTAGAGCTCCGCGAAGCACTGACCCGGTAACGGACCGCGACGGGCTTTTAATAAGAGCGGCTCGGCATGCACCGTTACGCAGAAACGGCGGAGACGTGGACGCGAAAAAAAAAGGAGAAATAGAAATAGCGAGGATAAACACATTGTGCAATCGGCGCGAGTGTATTTTCTCATTGTTCGGCCAGCTGCGGGAAATTTTTCCGCGCGCTGAGTTATTACATTTTTTTTTTCTATTGCGTTTTCGCGACGCGGACAGGCCTTGAACGCGTGCTGCCGATCGATAGATACGAAATTCGTGCGCAGCTCCTGGCTCTTCACGAGCTTCGCGGTGCGGTGTCTGGTTTTTATTGAAAGGGGTGGACGATGGTAAAGGTGAAAATGATCTTGCAATTGTAAGAGAAATTCACGTTAGTGTTTTGACGTAAGTTAGAATTTTCCTTTTTTGTATGTTCTGCAACTTTATAAAACATTAACTTGAGTTAAAAAATTATAAAAAATGTTTCTTACGATAATCGTTATACTGATCTTCTTTTCACAATTTCAAACACATTAGAAGACTCTTCCACGTCTGTGACTACCAAAAACAGTTTAATGACTCACAAATTTCGTGATTTACCCACGAACTTTTTCTTCATACTGAATTAAAGAACACGCAACCATGATAATTAATGTACGAAACCATCCAATCTTTCCCAGCTACAATAGCGTCAACTGAAGTGTGTAATTAATATTCACCTTACTTCCGATGTCCCAGAATAGCCGCTAAATTAACGCAACTTCCCACTACGCGGAAACACTTCCTCACTCCACCCACTGCCAATCAATTACGCCTATTTCCAGTTTAATCACTCACTACGCAAATGGCGCTCAGAAGCTGAAATAAAAAACTCTCAACTCCACCACTAGATCTCATTCTTTCATAGAGAGAAACACGAAGCTTCCACTCATCGGAAGAACGAACAGCCAAAGGCCAGCAAACACTCGATTCGAGTAGTTCGACCTCGTCAAAGTTACGCACGAGCGCCAAAAGGATTCCTCGGTTTTTCCTATTTCTGCACTCTTTTTCAATCTGAAAGGGCGGTAATTGCCATATATCGAGGGCAAGTCGCAAGGGTCGCAAGCTCGCGGAGCTTTAATTCGCTTTCACGCTCGATTGACCGGCCGATTCGCCCGGAAATTGCGCCGTTTCCCTCGCCTCTTGATTCTCCCGCTGCAGCCTCGTGATTTTTCAACCGGAGGGACTTTGCAGTGCTTTGTCTTTCGCGCTCGGCTCGATTACCGGTGTAGAGGCTACGCGTGCTGCTGTTTTTATGGGGGGTGGCGATGAAGTTTCTGTGGTCTTTATTTCTAGCCTGTTGCGTTAGTTCGTTGAGTTGTGTGAGAAATGCTTTTTATTTTTATGAAGGATAACAGTGGTACGGTAAAAGATTTGGTGGAATTTTGTTTGATATTATAGCAGTAATTGAAACTTTAAATTACGCGGATATCTAAACTTGGAGGATTAAAAAGAGTTAGAACCTGAACAATGTCTTCTGATACAGAAGTGCAAAAATTTATCTTTATTATTTTTTTATATTACAATTTATTGGCATTAAAGAAAGTGCATTTTTCATTAGTAGCATAACAGTTATGATTCATTTAATCTGACCAAAAGCTAACCGTGCATTGAGTTCGTCATTACTTATAAGTTTTGATAATTGACGGTAAAATATGTTTGACGTTTGTATAATATTACAGTTATACGCAACAAATACTCAGTGTCAGAGTAAAAAGTCAATATTGAAGAACTAACTTAATTTAGTGAAAATATCACATAAGAAAAAAGTACTAATATTTGTGCATAATTAATCTTTTATTAAATAGAATAAAATATTAATATTCAAAGTAAGCATATTAAGTTGTGCAATATCAGATTTGAAACAAACAATCAACATTTTTCGAATTCATTAATCCTTAATTTAATATGTTGGTGTAGTTGGTGGATGTGGCATATCCTTAAGAGGTTGCGGCGGTGCATTTCTCGCTAAAAAATAAAATTAACAATAGTTCAATTAAATTTTAATTACGTTTCATAAACATAATTTGTTTTTTGAATTTGAAAGTCTACATGAACAACGGGATAAATTGCAAATAATATATAATTGTCCTGTAATATTATTCCCATGCTAATGTTTAAAATGAGATCAAAATCTTCCAAACAAATAAAACTATTATTTTAACACTTTTCAAGGTAATGTTGACAAAATGTAATTTTAATTTTTTTTTTTAATCAAAATGACTTAATTGCCAGTTCAAGAGAAACTTATGAAAAATAATGTTAAATTTATTTTCTAGTTTTAGAAGGTAGCCTACTTTTAAAATATATAAAGTGCAACTTTGCTCCTAAATTGAAATTATCTTTAAATCTATGTTATTAACTTTTTATTCAATTCCATAACTGATAAAATCTTCCTATTTTAATGTATTCTTATGTAACATTGAATATGAGTTAAATACTTTTGGCCTGCAAATAAAATTAAAACTTTTATCATACCTAAATTTATCGAAACATGCTCAAAATTAAGGTAATTCTCGTTTAGAGGGTCAATATTATATTTTGACTTCAAGCGCTTTTGTTTATCGATTATTTTTAATTTAATGTATACTTTTTAATAACTATGTTAAAAACGCATTAGATACAGAATACATTTGATATATATGCAACTGTACTTTTGTGTAATTTAGCTCTATACTCACCTATCTCTTAAAAGAGAATCTAATAAATCAATAGATCTCTAAATACACAAATATTTTTGTAAGCTTTAACCTCAAAATCATAACTTTAAGATGATTTTCAGCTCTCGTGGCATAAAATACGATTCGAACCGGTGCGACTCAGTTAAATGGATTAAATTAATCTATCATATCACACTTGAAAAAAAATTACCTTGGCGAACAAAACCGGAATGTAAACTGCTGTTCCTCCGATTACCGCCGTTGCAAGCGTGCTGTCCCCAAAAAATCAATATGTTCATTAAAAAATTTTAGTTATAAATTACGATTTGTGATCCAGCTTTTAAAGTGGGTCAGTCGAATTTTTTTTTTATGAAATTATTAATAAATAATCATCTTTTATTTATTCACAATAAATAATGAAAAAATACGCTGTAATATTTAACATGTGTCTATCAAAATTTATGTAAATCCATCTTTTCGACAAATATTCAAATATTTACTTACCGCAAAAGCGCAGGCGATTAATGCTGCAACAAGAAAAGCAAGCAAGTAGAACTTCATGTTTACTGATGAATCCGAACCGCGAGTCCTATCTATTTATACCAAAAAATGAAGGAAGCTACATCCTCATGAATAATTTCCGAAAATAGTCATAAATTTTTTGCACATACGAAAAAACAATGTAACGTATGTGCGAGACAATAAAATTAATAATAAGGTGTTAAGCTTGCTGTATCCTGATGCACAGAGTTACGTTTCCGTTGTCGTAGTTGCAACGAGTTTCATAACAAAAATGAATTAGAGGTGTGAGATCTGGCCCGATGATTTTAATTGTGTAATTGTTGTCGCTTTGTTTGAGCAAGTTCGCTCCTAAGAGGGCATTGATGATGTCAGGATTTGGCGCTATTTTTGCAGTGCTTTAAAATTGTTTTCTAAAGGTTAGAATCCGAATAATTTTTTCTGAGACAGAGTTGCAAAAATTTATCTTTATTATTTTGTTTATACTACAATTCATTGGCATTACTACACGCATACTTACAAGCAAATAAAAACTTTGGTATAATCTAGTAATAGTACACAGTTAAAAATGTTTCGTACTTAAGTCCGTATTTTACGAAATCCTTACGTATTTGGG
>UELX01004054.1:0-19928 GCA_900480035.1 Eupelmus urozonus
AGAATAGATAGTCTTTTCAATGTTTGATAAATATCAATTTAAAACAATAATTTAATGTAAAATTTCAAAATAATTTTGCTTTTCAAATTTCAATAATAAGATCAAGGAAAAGGTCAGGTATAGAGGTAGGTATAATGTTGAGGAATTCGTTCAATAAATAGAAGATAGTTTTATAATTCACCAGACAATGTTTATTCAGACGACCTCACAACTCCCAAGCGTACAAAATGACGTGCTCACTGGGCAATATGCGGGGCTGCTTTGTATAATTGCGTGGAGTATACCTCGGTTTCATTTAACTTTTTTGCCTCTCATTCTTCGCCAAGAAAACAACAATTGTACGTGTTTTCCAAAAATTGTTTACAATGTTTTATGTACGTGTATTCAATTCGTGTATTTGTGTTCTGCCTTTTTAAAACCATTATTATTTTTTTCTTTTTGTTCATTTATACTCCAAGTTTGTGTAATATGTATAATGCGTGTGTACATTTACGCTCGCGCGCAATTACATTTTTTCTTTCATCTGTATTTTGTAGTCTTCCTCCTTAATGGATAGAGAAATATATCATACTTTATGTATCGTTTACTATAATAATTATTATGTGTAGTTTATGCATAACAGTATACGACGATTTATCAACGCTAGTTTCCTGCACAGGCTTAGGTTCGGGAATAAGGAGTATACTGCAGAATGGGAGAGAGAGAGGATTAACAGAGAGGGAAAAGTAATATTTAGCGGGGATAGTGTGTGGCTCAGAAGGAAATTCAAGGCGGGCTCGGTTACCTTTTCTGGAATTTTATGAGAAAACAGAGGATTTTTTTTTTTTACCAAGGTACAAAGGGAGACTTTATAAATTGCGCAGGTTTCTATGCCTTTCTCATACTCGTTTACAATGTTTTTCTTACTCACTCTCGCTCTCGCATTCTCGTTTACAATCATCGTCTTTTCGTTTTGCCTTTAATTAACTTCAAACCTTTAAATTCGAGGGATATACACAGGAATGACTCCAAGTACAATAAATACATCGAGGAGCAAATAGTACATTAGCGATCGGGGATTACAAGTTTCTCTTTCGGGGTTTGGGTGTGTGTTTTGTGTGATTGCAAGGAAATAATCCTCTATTTTGCGTGTGTGATGAGCGTGTGCGCGTGCATGTTCGTTTTTTTTTTCACTTACTTTTCGGGAAAAAAAAAATGCAGAAAGAAAGGAGAGCGCTATACATTCGCTAAGAAAAAGACTTTGCGTTATCAAACTCTGAGTAATACGATGCTCTTGCTTGCTTCTTTTCCGTTCTTCTCAAAATGAGCAGTCAGCAAAGTGGGATTGGGATTACACATATCGAGGATGGGGACAGAGCGGGATCGAGGTTTGCGGGTTTGAGGTTTGACAGGAGTTTGACAGGACAGAGTTTGTCGTCGTCGCCTCGCGCGCGCGCACCTACAAGTTTGTTTTTGTTTTTTTTTTATCATCAGTTAAGACCTAGCCTTATCGAGACTACTATTTACACAAGTAAACTTCTTTACGCGTCTCTTTCTTCTCTTCTCTCCTTGTCTCGCACATGCATGCATACGCACGACACATAATTATACTCCGTGTATTTTAACATTTACGTCTACGTAAGATTCCTAATGTAGCTATTTTTTTCTGCTGTTTGTAGACACTTGATTTTTTTATTCGCTTGGGATTTTCTCTTATTTAAATTACTTAAAGTTTTTTTTGTTATCTGCCACTTTAAATCGATTAACGTTTTGCTTCAAACAATGATCGTTATACAGATTGGTACAAGTCGAATGAGATTTGAGTGTGGTTTCCACGTAGAATCATTTTGTTTGCCTTCGCGAATTCGGTCTCGTGTGTGTCTTCTTCGAAACTACAGGAGATCGGGGGGGCCTAGGGAGGTGAAAAGTGAGATGAAATCAGTGGTCGTACGGGAACTCTGGGTTACAGTGGGTGGCTCTGTTGCTGTTAGTGAGGGAGTGGGTGGGGAGTAGTTAAGAGGGGCCGCCGCGGTGGGCCGTTCAGTCTCATTTGACAAAACTTCATATCGCGAATTTGTTTTTTGTTTATTTTTTTTTTCTTTTCAATCCTTTATCAATTGTAACGTGTGGTCGACAAAAAACTTTGTTTGTCCGATTGCCCCGACACACTCACTTGCGCTCTCGCATATATAACCGTACACACGAACCCTTTGGGTTCATTAATAATTTTTTTTTCGCACTCGTCGATATAGCCTCGGACTTTTCCTCCGATTATACTATATATATAATATATATATACTTCCGATCACACTTAATATATAATATTTACACGCGTCAAAAGTTCAAACACTCGGTCAAACTCACGCACTCAGAGAAATCTCGCATACGTGTTTGTTACGCCACATGCAAGATGATAATCATTTGTTTTCTTGTTTTTATACGATTATACACTATGCCTTAGGAGATATTACAATAATAATTAATTACTTGCATAAAATTCAATAATTATAGTAGAGTAGATGATCGATGAATGAGGTGGAGACTGTACAGGATGCGCGATTTCCATGATTATCACATGTAATAGATTATTAACCTTTTTTTTCTGTAACGCTTTAAATTCATCATTTTTCTTCTCCTTCTCAACGATACAGAGGATGCTGCGTTTAAGCTAGTTTTTTTTCTAGATTTTCTTCATCACCATCTTCGTGATTCCTCCTTTCTCTCTCTTCATCTTCGACGCGACGATCGATAGGTTTGGTGGGTTTTGGATGGATGAATGGGCTGTTAGGTGGACTCGAAGAGGACAGAGATCCTAAACACGGCACTTTATATCAATTTTTTTTTAGAACCCTCCCTTTCGCGTCCTCTTTCGAAAAATTTTAAGTTCCTCAATCGTCGATTCGTATCAATTTTTTTCCTCTTCCTCATATCACGTCGGCACTTTAAACATCGCGAGCGTCCGACTTTTTTTTTTTTTTTTTAAAACATTAGTAAACTTCCCTAACAAGTATTATATTTGCACTGTATCCGCCCGAGATCCATTATCTCTCCTCCTCGCCGGCGCCGAACCAATGTCATTTACAACAATCACTGCGCCCTGCCGGCTCATCGGAGCGAGAGATTTTTTAAAAGCATGGCCGTTATCCTAACCGTTTTTTTTCTCTCTCTCTCTCTATACATTTATATATTTTTCGTAAAATCGTCTTCGATATCCCATCCATCCTTACTCGCATGCAAATGATCCTCACATCTCCGCACCATTCCTCGTCGGGAGCTTCTTCTCTTCGCCCTTCTCTCCTTCTCTCGTTTTAAATAATAAATTATTTGGTTTGTATAACGCGCTCAGAGCGTCCTGGCACTTCTTTATATTTTCTTCCTCTTGAAAAAAAGAAAAAAAATCTGTTCATCCTCCCCCCTTCGGCGATGCTCATTTCATCGCTCAGAATTGATCGGGGGTCGATCAGCAGGAGTCGAGGGGGGGTTTTGTGTGTGTATGTGTTTTGTTGTGGACAAAAGTACACAGGCGAGACCGGCCGCGTCCGCCGCAGTCTCGGCGGGGCGGGCCTCGCTTAGGTGGGTTTCGTCGGACAAAACCGCGCGCGCTTCTCAAGCCTTCGCGCTTCGTTTCCAATTACCGCCTGTCTAACGGCCAGCTTTCTCTCGGCGAGAGGCCCCCCTCGGGGCCCGACTACGCCTCGAGCGAGAGGGCCTTGCACGCGTTGCCCTGCATGCTGCCGAGCGGTCTCGGCGACGGGGACGGCGACTTCTTCGACAGGTTCAGCGGCTGCTGGCTGTCCGCGATGTCCACCTGCAGCTCGACCATGTTGCTCGGGCAGCCGGGCAGTACCAGATGTGCGCTGCCGCTCGACGCGGGCCTGGGACTCGTGCTCGTGCTGCTCGTCGCCGCCGCGGACAAGTACCTTGGCGACGAGGCCGGCGATGCCGCCTGGCTGTTGACCTGCAAGTACTCGGCCGAGGAAGACTGCTGCTGCTGCTGCTGTCTGGCGCCCGTCGTCGTCGTGATGACCGACTGACCGGGCCACCTCTGCTGCGCTGCCGCGTAGTTGGACTGCGCGCACTGGAGCAGTCCGCTGCTCGGCTGAGATCCTTGATGGATGGGCGATGAACGGGCGGTTATCGTGGTCGTGGAGGCGCACTGCTCGGCCGGCGAGGGCGAGCACGCGGCGGGCGAGGAGCGAGGCGACGAGATGCCGGCCTCGCCGCGCATTATGTAACTGTGGATGATGTCGGTGCGCTTGAGCTGCTCGGCCGTCATCCTCGGGCTCTCCATGAGGCTCTTGGCCAGGGTCGAGTGCGTGCTGCTTAATAAGCTGGCCGTCTGCGGGCACTGGCTCTGAAGCGCGCTCTGCAGCGTCGTCTGTTGATGCTGCTGTGGCTGGTGCTGTGGCAGAGGCTGGGACTGGAGCTGCGTCGTCGCCGATGGACTCCTGGCCGGGGGCGAGGTGAGGTGCAGGTGCAGCTGGGACTGCGTGTGATGCGCCGGGCTGACGCTGATCGCTGGCTCGGCCTCTGCACTGTCTTTTTGTCTCAGAGCACGGAACTTCTTGTGGGGCTTGTACGCCTCGTCCATGAGCGAGTTGGTGTCGTAGAGCGGAGGCGCCTGTAGCACTCGCTTGAGCACCGGCATGTCTTCGACTTCTTTGTCCTCGGATCTGGGGCTCGAGCAGACGCTGGTGGGCGCGCTGCTCGTGCTGCTGCTGGCCGGTTTGTCGGGCTTTTCTGTGCCGGACTCGATGCCGCTGTCGCTGGGCGAGTCGAGCTTGCGGAATCGCGGGCACTGGGGCGGCTGGGGCGTCTTGGCCATGCTCGCCCGGTGGAGCTCGTCCTCGCCTGAGCTCGTGCTGCCGGAGTTGGCTCTTCTGCGGTGCGGGCAAAGGCCGCCGGCTAACGTGGCCGCTAACAGAGGCGCGCTCGACGCGTGGTGTCCTACCGGCGCGTGGTGGTATTCCGTTAACGCGGCGACTTCTCCGCTGCAGGTGCTCTCGGTGCTGGAGACACTGCCGAGCGGGCTCTTGACGGCTTCGTCGAGGGTGACGTCGGACGCGGAGCCCCAGGAGGCTGCGGGCTCCTCTTCCATAGGCCAGTGTTGCTGCTGCTGTTGCTGCTGCTGCTGGGCCGCCGCGGCGGCTTGCTGAGCCTGCAGCTGCTGCTGCTGCTCGGTCATCTTGAAGGCCAGCAGCTTTTCTGAATGCAGAGTGTTGAGCGTTCTCAGATCGGGTATCTTTTTCAGCAGCTCCCGGAGAATGTCGGGGTGCTGGGGGTGATTCTGGGCGAGCACCGCCTGTAGGGCGTTGCGCAGCTTGTTGTGCATCCTCTCGACGAGCTCGGTGTTCCTCAGTCCTGGCCTGTCGGCCGCGATCACTACCACCGAGCAGAAGAGCCCGAGCTCCGCGTCGGACAGTCTGAGGGAGTTGACGCGCTCGGCAAAGTCGAACATCGAGTCCATGAGGAAGCGGGCGTTGCTGCTGTTGTGGATGGACTCGCGCTTGAGCACCTGGCCGTTCAGGCAGATCATGCTGTTGGTCTGGGCGTCGAACATGCAGGCCAGCCTGACGAGGAGGACCTCGAAGACGCCGGCCTTGAGGAGGGTCACCTGGTCGTCCTGGGCCAGCAGGCTGAAGCCAGGGATGCGCTTGGCGAACTCGACCACGCCGCGTATCGCCGGCGAGAACCTCTTCGAGAAGTCCTGGAGGAGCTCCTGCTGCCCGGTCAATGGCTGGGGATTGGGATTCAGCGGGCACGCCTGTAACAGCGAAACGGGGGCAACCCGACGTTATAGCTAGCTATTTTGAATTTATGATTTTTTGTTTTCGGATAGAGTTGTTTTTTTTTTTTTGCGATCGCTTTGACAATGAACTGAGGTCTCGAATTTTTACTTATCGCCGGAGCGCTGTTGTTTCCCGTTATCTCGAGCGTGTGAAAAATCGACTTTGAAAAATTAGCAAAGCGCGTGCGTCAGTCTAGCCGCGGCGCGCTAGAGCCTTGAGCGCGATATTATTGCTTCCTGACTCTGGCTAGCGCGCCGCCGAGGCCGCGCTTCTCTCTTCCGTAAATACAAAAATCCGAACTCTATCCACAAACCGAACCAAAAAAGAAAATAAAAAAAAAAAAAAAAAAAAAAAAACTAGGAAAGATAAAAAATAATTTATATAAGTAAGATACTCACCAAAGTTGGCGGGCAGGCTGTGTAATTGGGCGTCTCTCGCGCCCTGGCGAGCACCGGTGCGACCTTGTCGCGGGTGAAGTCGCAGGTGTCGAGGTGGGCCCTGACCACCGTGGCCAGGAGTCGCTGCTCGTCCTCAAGCTCAGCGGCCACCGCCTTCTCTTGCGAGCGGCTGTGCGAGCTCTGCTGCATGGCCGCCAGAATTCTGGCCTTCTCGCGCTTGGGCACGCGCCCGAATCGCACGGCTGTGAACAAGACAAGAAGAAAACGCACATTTTTAAAATCGCACTTTTTTTTTTCATACACGGTTTTGTGGTGGGTATGATTACAGTGGGATGTGTAGATGGCAGACACGCGAGAGCTGTTTCATTGAGATGTGTATTATGAATGCGAGAGTCGACAATGGGTGTAGATAAAGGACGTCTCCTACGCGGACAATGCGAGAGCGGAAAAAAAAAGTAGGCTAAACGAACGGAAAATGTGGAGCAATGACGAGCCGGATGATGATTCAACGCTAAGGTCGAGACCTTAGGCCGCACGCGCGCTCGATGACCGTCGACGTCTCCGCGATCAAACGGTTCTTTACGCGCGCGAGTAGCGAACGCGGAAAAGCGCCGAGGCCCCGCGAGTCTAGCGCTGCGAGCCGAGCCAGCGCGCGATTTCCCATAGAGAGGAGAAAGTGAGAGTGGCGCGCGGCGCCGAGGTTACTTTCTCGAGGAAAGTGTCGCAGTAGAAAGTGTAAGGCTAGAGCCAGACACGGCACACCGGGTCACACACACACGCGCGGTTTGAGAAAAATTTTTGAGAAAAGGGCCGAGGGCGGTCGTTGAACTGTTGAGCGGCTTCGACACCTACGTGCATTGTGGTAGTTGACGACTCCGTTGAGGATCCCCTTAAGGATCGGCAGCTCGTCCCCCATGACGCAGGGCAGGAGCTGCTTTTCGAATTTCGGAGAAATGTTGAAGTTATTGGTAAGCACAGCTAGCCGAAACTAAACTCTCCGCTTCTGCACCGGCACTCGGTGCTATCTCTTCTATCACACTTCGTTTCTCAGACTATCAGTTGACCGCGCGATTAATTCACAAACGGTATAAACCCAAAAAAAAAAAACGGCAATGGCACTGTGTATATACTCTCTTCACAAAGAAAACGTCGGATAAAATCAGCCGACAATCCTAATCAGGAACAACAAGTTACAAGTACGTGTATCAGCAATACTCGCAGCACGTGTCCGCGTGAGCAGAGTACCGGAGCTCTCTCTCGGTACTACCTTTAGCGTGCGTGCTCGCGCGAGACAGCATCACCGCAGACTGACGTAGGCCGCTGCCCGCGACGACGAGCTATCCGCGCGGCGAGCGCGCGCGTTCAACAGCCGCGCCGCCGCCCCCCACTCTCACCCGCCTCTCTCTCTCTCTCTCTCTCTTACTCACCGCACCTCTCCGCTTACCCCCACCCTGACGCGCTCGCGCCGCGTGCCGACTCTCTCTCCCGCGCGCGCGCGAGTGTATACAGGCTAACAGAGGCGTGTATGTGTACTCACACGTATAGGGGTGCGAGAGTGTGTGTAGGAGAGTCGAGCGATTGGTGGCCTTTGCGCCGCCGAGCCTTTGGCCTTGAACTTGGTTGCGACGATAGCCGCGCGCGCACAGCAGCGGAGCGGAGCTACGAGACACACGGCCGAGCGTGTGTGGGTGGAGATGCCGAGTGAATGGAGTTCGATTTGTCGATAGAGGTTTCCTTTTTTTTTTTGGTTCCTTGATGGTGATGAGCGAGATTTTTGTTGGGTTGAATAGGTGGGATATGGTGTGGCGCGAGTCACGTTTTTGAAAGTGGAGATGTGGGGATTGTAAGCGGGCTCATGAAAGTTGATTAGCTGGGGTTATGCGCGTGTTTCGTTTTTTTCGCTTTGGTTATTACCGTGCACTGCTGAGAGGCAAGTTTGCACGTGAAAATTTATATACGCGGTTCGAGGCACACGTGTTTTCAATTGTTAAGAAAAACAAGGGAAGACGATTTCGTTGTGAATAATTCAAATCGCGGAGGACGAGCTCTTATCAGCGCTCGGGAATGCGATGGTCGAGTTCCCACCTAACCTCGTTCTAAAAATTACCCAATCATCAAATCCGAAAGCGAGCGTTTTTCAAAAAAGTTGCTAACATCACGAGCTACCATTAAAAACGATCACAAGGCTCGAAAACAAATCTCATTAATTTCCACGGTTATTAATTCCCATCCTCGTAAAAAGCATACATCATCCAATCATCAGCCTCCGCAAGAGCCTCGGCTCGCCAAACTGTCCACAACTCGGCTCTCCGCTCTCATCGCAACCTCAGGCAGCTCGCCTCGTTCCACAAAGTCCGCAATCTCGCTCCCTCGAGCTACGAAGGCCGAATGATCGCTCTGCTCGGCTCGAACCTCTCGCTTCCCCCACTCCTCTGGCCATCAGTAGAAAAAGCCGCGCGTCTGCGCAGTAGTAAGCGGCGCGCTCTGCTCGGCCGAGGGTTCGCGAGGTCTCCGCTTGGCGGCGCCACTCTACGGCCGCGAGCTTTTTCGGAGTGGGGGGTCGGGAGACTGGTGGGGCTGGGATCGCGAGCAGAGGGGAAAAGTGCGCGTAGCGGCGCGTAGCGGTACTCTCTTTTCCACTGCACGGAACCACTTGCGAGCAACGACCGACTATTGACCCCGCGAGCTGTCTCTGTGTGTGTCTGTGTGTGCAGAGGGAGCGCAGTCAGTAGTAGCAGGCGCCGCGCGCGCGCGAAAGGATCGATGATTAGAGACGGCCGATTCTATTTCTGGATGGATATTCGCGAGAGCCGTCTGCAAGCGGCTACTTTGGAAAGCTTTTTGTTTTTCTGCGGGGTCTGGCTTATCGCCGCTCTTATCGGGGACGATTGTTGAGCCGAGGAGGGGTGTTATGAGTTAATTGTGTAATGAGTCGCCGAATGCGTTTGCTCGATGTGTTTTGAATGGTGTATCGATTTTTTACAAGGAGAAATTATGCGATGATTCAAACTTTGATCTGATCAATCGAACCCGATTCTTTCTTCTCACCGCCGATCTTGCCCATATCTAAGCCTCATTCGCATGCAATCAAGACTATTATAAAAGCAGTCAGCCAGGCCTAAATGAAAAAATGAGAAAAAACGAAAACGTCGATCGAGCAATATACTTTCTCGTCGCGGCGCGAGCGCGCGACTGTCCACTTTCGCCCGCGAGTTGCGACACATTCTCTCGCTCTCTCGCGGAGCCCCGAGGAGAAAGACGCCAGTATATATATGTGCTTGCGAGCGCTCGTTGCGTAAACGGTCGATGCCCCGACAACCCAAATTTCCAAAACGCTCTTTTTTTTTCACTTCTCCCTCCCGCTTCCTGGCCGTGTACGCGCGAGCCGCTCTCGCGCAGCTCTGACCTCCGAGCGAATCGCGGCTCTCTGTCTTTCTTTTTTTTTTCGGCCGTCTTGAGCAACGCGCGAGCGCCGTAACCTCGAGAGCGGATCTTGTGCCGAAAAAGTTTCTCTTGAGTAAGATTGTGTGCTATGTGTGTGTGTGAGAGTGTGAATGAGCGTGTCCTTTATCTACTTGAGGGTTTTTTTCGAGGGGGTGATGGCTTGGACTACTTACGAAAATTCTTGAGCTGGGTTTTCACGTTGGGGATATTTGTTTTGTAGAGGTGGGTTTTTTTTTGGGTTGCTGGGTCTTGGTTAATTTATGTAATGAACGCGGTGGATTACGTGTTGAAAAAGTGCGAGATAGTCGTATTTAGAATGAGAATGGATTTTACGTAAGGAAATTGTATTTTTCAAGAATTTAACGGTTACCGAAAGTCTGACAATTCTACTGAATCTTATACAAATTTAATATTTTTTTACAAACCGAATTTATACACAACAATGTGGGGACTTTAGAAATTTCCCTCATGACTCCCCGCTCCAAGAATTTTCGTCAGCAGACTACCAATAATATAAAGTAAAAAAAAGCTCTGTACTCACCATCACGACTCATGCCGACGGCGATGCACTTCTTCAGCCGGCAGTACTGGCAGCGATTCCTGTTGATTCTCTGTATGCTGCACTGCTGGTTCTTGGTGCAGGGCCGGTACTGGATCTTCTGCTGGATGCTGCGCCTGAAGAAGCCCTGCGAAGAATAATCAGCGAAGCCCTCGTCAGTCAAGTTTCCACTGTCGCTGTCGGACGAGGAGCCCGAGCCACCAGAGCCGCTTAGCGCGGGACTGCTGCAGGCGGCCAGGTCACATTCGCACAGGCACCCCATGGGATAGATTCTTTAGAACTAAGGGCCCAGTCTCTTTCTCTCAATTTTTTTCTCAATACAATCACACTCTCGCTCCCCTTATATCACCAATCAACAACTCGGCGAATTCTGTCCTTCTTTCTCACGAATAAAACTGAATAATCACTTGAAGCTCTCTGAGCTTCACGTATATGTATCACACAAGCTCTCGCGCTCTCTCTCTCGGAAAAATCCTTAATCCGGCAAACAAAAAAGCAGAGGTCACTCGCTAATATATCACATATCTCTCGGCAAAACTCGCTCGTTGCACGAACAATACGCGACGTTGTGTATCCCTGATATGCGTGTGGAGCGCGCGCGCGTGCGACCGTTTCTTGCGGAGCTTGAGCGTGGACTGGCGCGCTGCGCGGAGCTCTCTAGCACAGGCTCAGCCAGCGGGATCGTTCCCTCTCTGTCTAACGGCGCGAGGCGAACGGCACATACGCCCGCTCTCTGCTGCAGAAGCGAGAGAAAGAGCTGCTGCTGCTGCTGCCGAGGCTGCCGAGGCGAGAGCCGAGGTGGGGGCCCTCTGACCCAATTCCCGGACGTTCACCCGCAGTTCACCGCGTGAAAGTGAGAGTCCCTGTGCGCGCGCGCGCGCGCGCAAGCTAGCTCCGTCTCTCTCTTTCGCCTCGCTCTCTTTTTCTCCCCCCGCGCGCTAGCTCGTGTGTCCTCGCCCCCCCCCCCTTCTCTGCGTGCATAGCTGTATACCGAACGCGCGCCGATTAGAAGCTCTCTGTCTCTGTCTCTCTTTCTGTGTAAGTGTCTTATCGAGGGTTGCCTGGTTTCTTTTTACGCGCTCTTCGCCGAAGGCCCCATGGGGTGGCGCCGAGGATTGATCGGCCGAGGACAGGATTGATGCCGAGGGTTATTTGTTACGGCACGCGCGAGGCTCGGTTAATGTAAGCGTGATTAATGCCGGGGGCGCCGAGGGTTAATACTTTTATCTCCCCGCAGCGAGGCAGGACACTCGATCCCTGAGCCGAGTTTACGTATCGATCGCTGCCGCTCGCGCAATTATTTCTAAGCTTCCCGCGGACGGGCGTGTAATTATAACGAGCGAAATATTGGCAGCGAGCCGCTCCTCCTTTTGTATTTTTCTTCTCCTCTCCTTCCTTTTTTTCCCGCACACTCTAGGAAAAACTATTCTCGGCCGCATCATCCCCGCCCCGAAAAATCGCGGGGTTGGTGGAGCGCTCGAGAGCGAGGAAGCAGGCAGAAGTAGGGGAATAGAGCGTTCGCGCGGTCAACGACCTTTCTCTCTTCGTACCTAGAGAGAGAGAGAGAAAGAGAGGGAGGAGAGAGAGCAGTAGCACGTACGGGAGCTGCTGCGCGCGCGCTGTTACGTAAGCGCGCGGGACTCCCGCGATTTTCGGCGGGGGTTGCACGCGCGCACGCGCGAGCCGCAGGACGACGTGTTGTGATGAGGTTGCACAATGAGCGGGCCTCCTTCATTTTTTTTTTTTTTTATTTTCACCGCCGAGCTATTATGATATACGCGCTCGTGGCTTTACGTCCGCGATTACGCAAGCAGCCGATATCTCCGGGGTGACCGTGTGTGTTGCAAGTTCCTTTTTCGTGTGTTGGTTAGCGCGAATTTTTTCAAAACTGTTTACCGCTCGCGTAACGCAACTATACACGCGCGCGATGCTTTGTTTGCCGACAAACAAATCGGCGACGTGGCGTAATTAAGCTCTAACCCGGCTCTTGCGGAAAGCGTCGACGCACTATCCGCAAGGTCCCCGCGCGACGGGAGAAAAAAAACAGTCGCGATTGCAAAAATCGCGAGCGCTCCTTGCTGTATTACAGCGCGCCGGAGCCGATAAATCAAAAGCCGTTGCGAAATTCCAAACAACCGTTCGATACGCTCGTCGAAGGAAGCTAAAGGAAAAAAAATCTCTTTTATATTTTCGCAACGAGAGCCTATGCACACGGCGAGTGCAGAACGTTCTCGCGACCTCGCCTACCTCAACAACGCGAGCGCGAATAAGAAGCGAGGTGTACCGTTGCACCTTCGCCGCTGCACACGTTATATATATATATAAAGGCTGTATATACAGAGTGAAGCGAGCGCAGGACGCGGCAGATCGTTGCTCTTTTGTCCTGCGCTCGCGGGAGAGACAAAAATGGGACGGCGGCGCAGCGGCAGCGCGCGACGACGAATGCTAATTGCGAGCCGAGCTTAGACGCGGCATTAGAATGCGAGCTGTACGGGGAAAATCGCCGGCCGGAATATTGATCGGGAGGATCGGTGCATCGTGAATAAAGGACGAGCTTTCCACCTATTGTTCGTTCGAGATATATTAAATAAACCGAGCGGCCAGAATTAGCGGCGAAACCCTGAATTATTTCTCACCCGGCGATAAGCCACCGAAATAGCCGTACAATCGAAAAAGCTCAGCTTGCAGCAGCCAACCCCCGTGCTCGTGTCAAATCTGGAAAGTTCTGGCCGAGAGAGCGAGAGAGCTTGCGCGCTCTCTCTTTCTCGCCCGGACGAGGGCAGCAACCCCGGATGAACCCGCCGCGTGTATACAGCCGCGTACGCACGAGGCGCGGGGAGGGAGAGAGCTTGAACGTGGCATCGATCTTTCTCTCTCTCACCCCCGCCTCAAAACGGGTCACAGGGGTCGACGACCACCGAGAGAGCGCGAGCTGGCTGGCACGTACACCAGCAGAGAGTCATGGCTCTCTCTGTGTGTGTGTGTGCTTTTTCGTGTTGCTGCACGGGCGCACGTTGAGCTTTTTTTCGTCGGGATTTAAAGCCGGGGTGAATGACTTGCAGCCGAGGGTGCTCTGGTAGGGGGTGGGATGGATGGTTCAAGAATCGAGGCTGCGAGTCTTGCGCTTAAGAGAGGATGCCAGCGTGGTTATTAGTACGGTCGGGTTATTATTAAACCGGGTTATTTTAAATAACAATTCAAGATATTGTTGACGCCAGGTTTTAACGCGAGAGGAAATTTAATCGAATATTTAACACGGCGCTGGGGAATGCAAAGGCTAATCTTCGGCTAAAAGTTTAACGAACTCTTAACCCGAGCTTGCAGGGGGTGGCTGCACGGGAGAGCCCCAGTAGCGAAACCAGGTCACTTATGCGAGTCTGCATATTATATCCTGCGAACGGGGGGCTGCCGGCGGAAGATCGGCTTTTCGGATGACTAACGCCGAGATATGAGCTTACGATATAAGCCTCGCGGTGGCCTAGTAATCCCGGCGTTATGATTTCTCGTTCCGATGGAAATTAGCGGCCGTAAACACGATACGTTCCGATTCTCTGCCCCGGGGGACGAAATTGATTGGGATTAAGAACACGCACGAGCCGTCTGTTACTACTTGAAACGCTAATTTCAAACGAAAACGTAACCCTCGCAATTAACAATTTAATCAAGGCAGCTTTGTAAACCACAGGCAAACCATGGCATTAAAACATATCCGCAAGCTCGAAAGCTACTCATCCAAGCACCCGGCCGCAGCTGCCTCGCGCACCGCAAGCTTCCGAAATCCGCGGGATGCCGCGGACGCATCTAGAAGGGCCAACGTCCACTCGCCGCCTAGACTTTGTGCATACAGCCCAGGGTAGCCACGTATGTGTGTATATAAAAGAGCCGCGTGCGCGCGGGGTGGAGGAGGCACAGAGAGAGAGAGAGAGAGAGAAAGAGAGAGAGACGGAGAGAGCCGAGGGCAACGACCGGAGCGCTGGCTTGCTTGCTCGGAGAGTAGGAGAGCGCGAGAGACCTGGAAAGAGCGAGACGACGACGGAGAAGGTGAATGCTGGCGCAGAGAACGAGCGAGAGAGAGAAAGAGAGAGGGGCGAATGCACGAGAGAACGACGAGTATAACGGTGACGTACACGCCGCCGGCGCAGCGCATGCGCGCAACGGCATCGCGGGGGCATTAACCGGCGCGAACGCGACCCCGAGAGAATTTTGCACTGGCTCTCTCTCTCTATGTGTGTGTGAGTGAGCTGCCGGATAGGACGTTGAGCTGTGGCCTAGGCGCGCAGGCAATTGCACTCTTTTCCCTCTCCCGCGAGCGTAAGCCGAGTATTTTCGGATAGCGAGTGAGAGAGAGAGAAGGAGGGAGCCCTTTTTTCGGCGTTTGTTTTTCAAAGTTGTTGTGACGCGGCTCAAGCGCGTTCGATGGCATCGTGACCCAGATTTTTTGGGCGGCTCTAACGTTTGACTAGAAGCTATACGATGACGCGATTAGCTATCTACTGAGATATCCGAGTGTATAGAAGCGCGACGCGCATAATAAGCGTATGAATAAGTCGATCAATGAGAGGCACAATTCATTCAGCCGCCCTATAAATAACACCGGCTGCGAAAAACACAAAGTGTGACGGAAACGATCGGCCCTTATCACACCGTCGCCGCGCATAACCTCGCTAGTCTATCTCCCGCTCGGCGCGATTTTCACTTTTATTAAGCTCGCGCGCTCAGGCTCTGGGAGCCTCTTGGCGGCCCCGTTCCAAAAAGCGCGTCTCGTCGTCTATCAGCTCCGGCTCTCTGGCCGCGATAACCGAAACTCCATCGTCATCGTATATATCATCGCTCGGCGATGAAAAGAAGAAAAAAAGCGAAACGGAGAGTTGCAGAGCGAGCTGCGAGTCTCTCTCTCTCTGGCGCGTTATCTGGAGTGGCCTCGCTCGGCTCTCTCTCTCTCTCTCTCTCTCTCTCAGAGCGAACACCTACCGCAATAATAAGCGGCTGACCCGATTCCAAAGTAGATTCGCTCGGCCGGGGTCAGTAACCCCCCGAGAGTGCAGCGTGCGCGAGCCCGAAATACCCGCGCGCTCGCGCGCGCAATCAAATGAAAATGAGATCACGACTCGTTACGACATCAAAAGTGACGACGGAGAGGGGAGCAGCAGCAGCAGCAGCAGCAGGAGGAGGGATATATGCGCGCGGAGAGGAGCGCGTATAGTTGTAGTAGTGGGAGCAGCGACCGCGCGCTCGCGAGCGCACACAGCTAGCGTGACGTAACCGAGAGAGAGAGAGAGACGAGGTCGACGACCGGAGGGTTAATGCACCCCCTGCGAGCGTTTTCAACCCTCTCGTAGTGTGGGAGAGGATTGGGATCTGGAACGTTCTGCGATGCGTCGCGAGATGCGCGAGCCCAGAGTGATTGAACTCTCGCTTTTTTTTCTCTCTCTCTCTCTCTCGAGGCAGAGCGGAGATTATCGCGGAGCTGGTGGGGCCGCAGTGTGTTTATTGGGATTCGCTCTGGTTCATGAGTGTGTAAATATGATTAGGAGATGTTTCAGCGGAGAGGAAGTTTGCCCGGCTTTTTTTTAGATATAGGCGAGCCGCTCTGATTTTTTCCGTGTGGGCGAACCGCTTGGCCTAGTTGTTTTGGCTCTGACGTTCTATTTACGAATCGGTCGCGTATAAATACGAGCTTTATCAATCGGCTTTCCTATAACCGTCCCCTAATAGCGAAAATAATTTCACCAAATTACCAGCATCATCCCGACGCGAAACAATGGACTCTCCTAGCCCACGCTTAGCGCTATAAGCATATCCGAAAACGCGCGCGCGCGTCACCCGAGTGCAATTTCGTCGTTGGGGGACGAGGTGCAACGAGCCAAATATGGGTCGCTCCGTCGGCGCGCTAGGCTCACATAGACTCGACCATGAGGCGGCGGCTAGTCGCGCTGGCGCGCGCGCAGGTTCCCCATACGCCGGAGCGCTGGCAAAATAGGTGCGCGAATACAGTAGTGCGACCGAGCGACCTAGTCTTTAAAGATATACCCAAGCTCTTCCGCGTTCTCTTCCCTTTCCATCGGCCGAGCCGGAGACGTAGTCTCGGCTCTCCCGCGGCTTCTTCCAGACGCGAGGAGCTGATGTGCGAGAAACTGACCTACGTGAAGGAGGGCTGCTTGTTTTTTTTGGAGGGGGATGGATGAGTTGGCGGGTTTTGGGGATTGTGTTAGGGGAGTGGGTTTTCGAGGGTGGGACTTGTTATTAATTGGGTTAGTTCTGAGCCGCGTGGGTTTTGAGAAAATTCGGCTGAGTCAAGAGAATTAATGGAGGGAATTATTTAAAGTAACGAGCTCGCGGCTCAAGTTAAGCTGGGTTATTAACCAAAAAAAGCTAAAAATCGCGTAATAATTGAGGTACATTAAGACATTAATTCATAAAGCGACAGCCGATAACAATTCAATTAAAACTTTTCGCCAATTAAGCTAAGTAATTAACAAACTCGCTCGGATCCATATAAAAATACCAACCCGCCGCCGCGACTATTTTTTCAAGCTATCCCCATATAAATACCCGTTTTATCCCAACATTAGCCGCGAAATTATTTACGGCGCCCGGGCTCCGAAAATTGAAAATCCAAGCCACTCGAGCCAAACCATCCTCGAATTAACCGACGCTCCGGCACGTGAGTACGTGTGTGTACACAAGTCTACGTGTGTGGAAACTCGGTCATTCCAGGTGAAATCGATAAAGGGCATTCTCCGCTCCCTCTTTATCACCCCTCCCCAGCTTCGCCTCGCCTCATTTCGGATTTCCCCCCTGCCTGCGCCCGAGGTGCATTGCCCTTACGCGCTCGATTTTCCCTTTTCGTGTGCGTGCGCTAAGATTAATGATGCCAGGGCCTTTTTAATGCGATTAGAGTGAAAAAAAAACAGATAATTAATCGTTACGAGGTCACTGGGACTTTTATTGTCATTCAAATTCGTGCTTCGCCCTTACGTTCCCAGCATTATCAACGGAAAAGTTCGACCGAAATTTTCGTACAAACCCACACTTTTTCTCCCCTTGTTTCCCGAACTCTCCCCGACAAGGCGAATAACTCAGACCCCCGGAAAACCTCCGCATTTCAAATTCTAAACCGCCAATTCATTTTCCCCAGCCCCCGTGGCTAGCTTTCCCGCTTCCTCCATTGTCCTCTCTCTCCTGGAGCGCACCACCTCCGCGCATCGTGTATATATACCTGCGGGCCGATGCTTTCCCTCCTTGCGGCTGGCCGCGCGATCATTCGAACCTGTTGCCCGACGCCACGCAGAGCGCAAAATTCCTTTGTACTCGCGCCCCGGAAAATCTCGACAATAGAGCGAGAGCGCTGCTTTTGGGATATCAGAGGTTAGCTGGCTTTCTTTTAGGGAGACGGAGAAATTTTTCTTTGCCGGGGTTGCGGAAGAGGAGGATTTTCTTTTTTGGGTTACGAGGGGAATGGAAACGTTGCCGGGTTGCGTAACGCCGGGAGAGAACGGGGCTTTTATTAGAATTACGCGATCGGCTTGTGTCATCGAACCGATATTGCCGGCGCGGCGTTACTTCATTGTGTATAGATAAGGAGGTAATTAGAGGCTTGAATAACAGCCTGGAGATGCGCTCTTTCGTTTCTTTTCCATCCCCGCTCGGTCTAATTAATTATTTTTCCCGCTCGATTTATCGGGCCGAGAGAAGGAGATTAATTATTATACGGCGCTTTAATTGATTATTCTGCCGCGCATTAAAAAGCTTTTAGTCGATTTGAATTTTTAAAATATTCCCCGGCAACTTAAAATAAGCGCGTGATTTATAAATCTGCAAATGCAGTTCAATTTCAATCTTTAATAAACATCCGAGCCTCCGCAGAGATATTTCTAGAAGCGCGAGCACATGCATACCCAGAGTTCAATGAACTCCCCCGCGGCAAACTGCACATCTCCTCTCTCTCCAACCCAAATACCCCTTTCATATACAAAACAAACACAATCCCACATCTCCTCAAAACAAAAACCCACCCACCAAAAAAATCTTCCCCTCCTTAAAAAAAATCATCAACATCCATCTCTCCAACGAAGCTAACAGCTCGGCAGCCGCGGCTGATCTGATCGGCCGATCTCTCGGCGAGCGCGCGGCACCTGGCGCACTCTCCCGAGGTCCTCGCCCAACTGGCGCGGTAGGGGAACGCGCACGCCGCGCTCTACCCACACGCGCGCGCCTCTACCCCACCCTGGGCGACTTTCGCGACGTTATCCCCCCTCCTGCGCGCCAGGGCCGCGAGAGAGAGACGGAGCGAGCCGAGGACGTTGACTCGGCGCGAGCTCGCGGCCTTCGAGCCTCCCCCCCTTCGCCCCGCGTGCTCACCGAGTATTAAGCGCGTGTGCGTCCGTGTGCGCGGAGAGTTAGTTGAGCGAGCTGGATTTGAAATAGAAATTTTTGGAGGCTTTTTTTTTTTACGTAATGGAACGAGCGAGGTCTTTTTTCGCTTCGAGACGAGATAATTGGGCCGACGCGGGTGGCGTTTGGGTTATGTAAATGCGCCGGGAGGTCGCGGCCGGTCAGGTGGAAAGTGGAATTTTAATTTTTGAGGGGGGGAGCGCTTGGGTTTTAAGTGGAGGAAAATTTTGGTTTTCCTGGTGGAACGTTAGTTTGGAGGTCGCGTGCGTTGGAGTTGTTTTGTGATCGCTGACGATTTCGTGTATATTATTTTTGGCTTCGGTAATGTTGAATATTTAAGGCTTTATCTAACGAGCAGAAATTAATTATTTGACTTCTGATTAAATTAATCAACTCCCGTTTATTCAATCTATTCACTAGCCACAAAATAAAATCAAACACGAAACCAGCCTGTAAAAAACAATTTCCAACGTCGCTTTTCACTTCGCCAATTTGAAATTCAAAACACAGCGCCCGCGCCCGCGCTGGAGCGGAGAAAGTAATACCCACTTCTCCGAGCCGTTTTCAGGATTCGGCCCGAAGTAAAGATTCTTTCGAGGGCAACGAACTAGCCGCGGAGCAAAGCAAAGGGACACAATGAGAGAAAGAGCGACGCGGAGAAAGAGAGCACAGAGGGAGAGCAACATTGTTTGTTTGCGAGCGGATCGCAAGCGCGTCGATTATGAAGCCTCGCCCCGTTTCCGTCTGACGATATTTTTGTCGGAGACTTTTTGATCGATCGTCCGGCCTTTTATTTTCGAACGAAATACTTTTAATGAGGATTTTTTTTGTATCGCGGTGATAATAGTGTTTATAAATAGTATTGTATTATTTATTATTTTACGAAGCTTAATATAGTAGGTAACAAACTTTTTGCTTCCGCAAAAAACACATAAATATTGATTTTTCCATCATCGCCACAAAAAGCGCGCGCCTAGAAAAAAAAAACTCTCCGCGCGGCCAAGTTCACGAAAAGAAGACAAAAACCTACGTTTTCCCGGCACAAAAAAAGCATCACACATACACACGCACGAGATCCGGAAAAGTCTGGCATCCGACTACCTGGTTTTTCGGGCCGCCCCTCCGGCCAAGCCAAGTTCCCATTACGCGGAAGCGGCCCATTAAGAAAAATTCGCCACATATTTTCCAAAATCCCCCAGCCCGTACCCACATTCATCTCGATGCCACACGAGTATCTTTTTTTTTATAACGTGGGTAGCTACTCCAGGACGGTGGCACTTATTTCCTGGTAATTCAAGATCGCGGCGTCCTATTCATAACTCGCTGACCGGATTTCGTCTCTTTTCCGAAGGATTGGACCGTGAG
>UELX01004055.1:0-19923 GCA_900480035.1 Eupelmus urozonus
GGTCGGTTTACCGGGCAGTATTGTAATATTTCTTCAAATTATTTGTAGAATTTCCTAAAATCTTCTCTCCGTGTACCTCAAGATATTAACGA
Organism: Eupelmus urozonus; assembly: GCA_900480035.1. Lineage (NCBI taxonomy): Eukaryota > Metazoa > Arthropoda > Insecta > Hymenoptera > Eupelmidae > Eupelmus > Eupelmus urozonus. The sequence goes on from UELX01004055.1 coordinate 93, forward strand.
AAACCAAATTTACTATTTCGTTTGGGGAAGTCACTAAAAATCATATCTAATATGCAATTCAATAAATTTTCTTATTTTCTGCTTTCAATCTAGATTAGGTTTTTTAGTAAAAAAACATGTAGTATGAACAAGAAGGGTGAAGTCGTTTTTTGATCTATTTATAAAAATGTTCTATATAAAATGTATTCAAAAACAGTTTTTATTATTAAACCGCTTTTCAATAAACATTATTTAAATATTACGAACAAATTATGATATTAGCAGAGGTATAAAAATAAGTCTATATGGAAGGGTTTAATTTTTAGTGAATCCAAAAAACTTTTTACGATTCAGAGTAAAAATTAAAATAAAAACTTTTTTTATTAAAAAAGAAATCTATAGAAAATTTTGATTTTTCTCTAATTTTAATAAGTAGGAAAATTAAACAAATTTACTTTCCACTATTAAGATTATTTAAACTGTTTTCTTTTTTCACATTGTTAAATTTAGTATAATTATTGAGGGTTTTATAAACTTATTTGATTAAAAAAATGTAATTTTAACTTTGAAAATTGAATATTATTTGTTTTTATAAATTCTTAATAAGTATTTTCAGCAGCAAATAAAAGTTATGTCTGGAAATATCTAAAATATGCCGCGTGAAACTCAGAGTAGCGACATCTAATGTCACACTGTGAAAGTGTACTCCACTATTGACATTCGAGAATATATCTTCTTCTTCTTAATTTTATTGGCCTCTCGTCTCTTGGACATAGGCCATCACCTAGTATGTTACCAGTCATTGGTAACCAATGCTGAATGATAGGAGAGGCGCCATCTCACGGCGACATAGTGATACCTTTCAAATACTTAAATTGCATGCTTTAAAGTATTCAGTGAGGAATGTAGCTTCTTTTCCTGTTGGATTAGCTAATATTTTCTCTATACTGATAGGATATTTTTTAATTGCTTTTAATTTAATCGTTAGGGTTCTTCTTTGTGTTGTGTATTGGGGACATTCCCAAGTTACATGGTTTACCGTTTGTGAGGGATACCCACAAGTACAGCTGGGATCATTTATTAAGTTTTTCCTGAATAAGCTTTCACCAAGCGAGAAATGATTGGATCTTAGGCGGTTAATAGTGGTTATATATTTTCTAGGCTTAACAGTTTTAATAAACCATGGGTTAGATGTTTTGTTTTCGTAGAATTTGGAAAAGTAATAAGTTCCTTTAATATTTGATTGTCTTTTCAAAAAGTTATCGAATAAACTTTCATTATCCTTTTTTATATTTTCATTAAAATCTGAATATGGAAGGCTTATTTCTTCATATATACCAGATGATATTCCTTCTTTTGCTAATTTGTCGGCAACTTCGTTTCCAGAGATAGATGAGTGGGACGGAATCCAAACTAGTTCAACTACTTGATTTTTTTTTTGAAGATAGAATAATTTTTCTTTGATTTCTAGAATAAGGTGCGATGTCATTTTCTTAAATGGGTTATAGTCGTTGATGGCTGTGAGGGAACTTAAAGAGTCAGATAAAATTATGGAATTTTTAATGCTAAGATCTTCAATGATATCGAGTGTTATGTTTATAGCAGTCAATTCTGATGTGTATATAGATGCATTTTTGTGAATTTTATATTTTGCTTTAATATTTAATTTAGGTGAATAAATGGCTAATCCAAGATAGGTTGGAGCACGATTAGAACTATGGTTTTTTAATTTTGATCCATCCGTGTAAAATTCAATGTATTCTGATTTTTGTGTTAAGTAGTTGCGTAGCATAGAGTTTATTTTCTCTTTTTTACATTTCTGTAACTTTCCTCCTAAAGTAGAGTTAATTTTGGGTTTAGAGATAATTGCCTCGAAGTTGTATGTGTATGGCAAAGGCGAGCTGAATGATTTAATAGTATTTTGGTTTATTATAAGTTGGTTATAAGATTTAAGTAGAGTAAATTTTATACGAATTAGGTGAATATCACTTTTTGATATACTTAGAGAGAGTCGCTTCAATTTATTCAAAATTGGGTGGGACTCATACGTAAGTAACTTGATAATAAATCTTTTAGCCAAGTAAATATTTCTAAAATGTAGAGGGGGTTCATTTGCTTCCGCGTGAAGAACATTGATAGGTGTGGAGGTTCTGTATCCTAGAGCTATTCTAAGGGCCTTGTATTGAAGTCTGTTTAGTTTTAATTGTAAATCTTGATTTTTAATGTTGATTAGAAATAAATTGTAATCTAGGTTGCTCCTTATTATACTTTTGTAGATTGTAAGTAGGGTTTGTGGGTGGCCTCCCCACCAAGTGCCACATAGAATTTTCATTATATTAAGAAGTTTTCTGGTTTTGTTTATAACAAACTCTGCATGGGTATTCCAAGACAAGCTTTGATCTAAGTAGAGACCCAGATATTTGACACATGTGGACGGGTGAATTTTTTCTCCTAAAATATCTATTTGGTAATCCTCATTGACTATTTTTTTTTTAGTAAAAACTATCAATTTTGTTTTCGTTGGGTTAATTTCTAAGTTTCTTTTTTGCAGGAATTGTAGTAATTGATTAATGTTATTTTGCAAGTTTTTTATGGAACTATTAATATCTTCGTTTATATTATAAATTGTCGTGTCATCCGCAAATTGTAAGATTTCGTTATTTGGGAGAATATGTTTGTTTATACCGATATTGTAGAGATTGTAGATCATAGGACTAAGAACATCTCCTTGAGGAACGCCTAGGTGTCTGAGATAAGGACCTTCAAGATGGTTATTAATTTTAAAAAATAATTCTCTATTTGTAGTTATGTTATAAATAAAACTTCTTATTTTAAACGGGATTTTGAGTTTAGCTAGGTCTTCTTGGAGAATTAATGGGTCAACACAATCAAATGCAGATTTAAGGTCAAGGAATAAAGCTGACAGTATTTTTTTTTCGTTATTGGCGTAGTGAATATCGGTAATAAGACTGCTTAAGCAGTGCGAGCATGATTTGTTTCTTCTAAAACCATTTTGAGTAATCGGGATGATATTATTATTTTCTAGAAAGTGAGTTAACCTCGCCTGTATCATTTTTTCAGTGGTTTTAAGTAGGCAAGATGTAAGGGTGATAGGGCGAAATTTGTTTTTTTCTGTTTTGGGGATAAGCATGACTAACGATTTTTTCCAATCTTTTGGGAATTTTTGTTCTGAGAATATTTCATTGAGGACGTCAAGGATAACTTCCTTATATTCAGTAGGAATTTGCTTGATCATATTATAATCAACTTGATCTAGTCCTGGAGCTGAGTTTTTTTTGCTCGCGTAGATAGCGTTATTGAATTCTTCCATGGTGAATGGATCGTCTAGATAGTCAAGTTCGTTTTCGTCAGCATTTGTATTCTTTATTGAATCATTAGGTTTTTGAAGAGGAGGGGGAATCACTGTCGGAGGGCAGAAATTTTCTATAAACTTATGAGCATTGTTTATTGTTTCGATTTCATTTTCATTACAAATTTGATTTTGTAGCATTCTGTATTTAAATCTCTTGACAGTCTTAAATATTTCAGTAGAGGGGGTTTCCCTGCTGAATTTTTCTTCTATATATTTTCTAAAGTTTTGTATTTTGGATTGTTTTAACCCTTTTTTTGTTTCTTTTTCAATAGAGTTTAACATTTTAAGGTTGTCGTAGTTAGGGTTTTTGAGGAAGTATTTAGTGGCGCTTATTCTATTATTTTTCATTTCTGCACATTTATCATCCCACCAGGGAGCTGGAGATGGAGATGCCTTCCATTTAATAGAAAATTTATTAGTATTATTCTTATTTTTTGATTTAAAATCTAGTGCATCAATGATATCTTTTTTAATACGTTCGTATTTAACGTCAATATCTTCGTTTTCTGTTAAATTTCTAAATTGTGTTGCCATGTTAGTAAGCTTAAGATTAAATATTTTCCAATTAACTTTATTCGTGTTAAGTTTATGAGTTAATAACAGAGGGAGCTGCGTGATCCTAATTCTGATGTCTGTTTCAACTGGAAGATGATCGCTGTGCATTTTGTCTTTTAATACTTTCCATTCTGTTTGATTAAAAAGCGTGCTAGATACACATGTCAAATCTAAAGCGGATTGTTGGGGCAGATTTTGAAAGGTGTAGAAATGCGTGGGCGATTTATCATTTAATATAATTAAGTTTGAGCTGTCTATCTTTTCAATTAATTTTGATCCATTTGTGCAAGTTTTAGTTGATCCCCATTCAGGATGATGACTATTAAAGTCTCCTCCTATGATAATATGTTTATGGTTCGAGCATGAACTGAAAAACTTATCCCATTCGGAATCTGGAACCGTACCTTTCGGGATCCTATATGCTGAGACTACTAATAGTTTGTTATTTATATCATCTAGCGGAATATTTCGATTTAAAATTATAGAAATTGCAACTGTTTCTAAGTATTGTTTGTTGTAGTGTATATCTGTAGCAACCTGGTATATAAAATTTTTTTTTAGGCATATGCATACACCGCCACCATTTCCTTTATCTCTGTCTTTACGAATAATATTAAAGTTAGGAAGAGTGAAATTATAAACTTCTTTCAGCCAGGTTTCGGATAATAAAATTATGTCGTATTTATGAGCTATATTTTTTAATTCGTGTTGTTTGTCTAGTATACTGCGACAATTCCACTGAAGAATTTTAATGTTATCTATGCTTTTGTGTTTATTATTTTTGGGGTGTTGGGATTGAGAATTGCAGGTCAGATCCATAATAAGTATTTTTTTTTTTTTTTTTTTTTTTTTAATCTAATCTATTGCCATTTGGTCATTATTATCAGTCGGTGGAATGAGTAGGTATAAAAATTCATTATCGTTGTTTGTTACATTTGGCAATATTTGTACTTCATCGATAGGGTTGGTAGTGCTTTCATCTATTGGAGTTTCTAGAATGTTGTTTGTGTTTTTTGTAAAGGATGGGGTTCCTTTAGGGTGGATTATCGAATTCATTACTTGAACCATGTCATCAACTGTTACATGTTGAAGAATATCTTTAATTACAGGGACTACATTGTTTGAAAGGTAGTCTTTTTTATTATCTGGTAGATTAAAATGGTCTCTACCATCAGGGGAGATAAGCAAGCTTTTATGCTTTTGCATAAGTTCTTTTTGACTTCCTGAAAAGTCTAGTTTTTTTTTAGCTTTTGTAGATTGAGGGGAAGTTGTTTTTTTGACAGTTCTAGGGCTTAAATTTGTAACTTGATCATATTTTGGAGAGGAGCTAATATTAGAGCCATCCTTGATGATTTGGCTGTAGCTCATTTGCTGATTCGTAGGTGGGAGGTATAACTCTGTAGTTTTGCTATTATTTGGGAATGAGGGTTGTAATCGGGTTGAGACATTGTTGTAATTGAGTAGTTTTCTTGCTTCTGCTATGTCTAAGTTGTTTCTTGTTGCTATGTCTCTTACATTTTGCTCATATTTTCTTCTTTCACATTCTTTTGAGGTAGGAAGATGGTTAATTTTTTTGCATAGAAAGCATTTTGGCTCCTTTTCAAAATTGATACAATCTTTGGGATCGTCGTGTTGTTTACCACCGCAGTTTATGCATTTGGGTTTAGCTTTGCAAAACTTTTTAAGGTGTCCAAAATTGAAGCAGTTATAGCATTGTTTCACCTGAGGAAAGTACAATTCTATATTGAATTTAACATAGTAAAGGAAGGCTTCTCTAGGCAGGGTTTGACCTTCAACTGTAATTAGCACAGTTTTAGTTGGAACTGTTTCTGTCGTGTTTTCCTTAGATACTTTTTTAGTGAATCTTCTTGCACTGATTACTTTATGTAAGCCAAATGGTGAGGGAATAGAGATATTGTCTAAGATGTCCTGCTCAGACAGATCAGTAGGAACATTCTTTAAAATACCTTGTCTTGAGATTAGATGATTTGGAATAAATGCAGTTAAGTCATTGTCTTTAAGTAAAGTTAGGTCCAGGATTTTGTTGGCAACACCCCTGTTGTTTGTATAAACACATATTTTATTTTTGCTAATAGATTTAATTTCACTAATGCCTGTTTTTATTTCTGAGACAAGAAGTTTGCCTATTTTTACAGCAGAAATATTCCTGTCAGCTTCTGCAAAAGAGTTGTCATCTTTAATTTGTGTAGATTGACTATTTTTTTCTTTATTAGATTCATTAGATGTTGGCTGAATATAGATCCTGAACGGAGCCGTATGAGATTGGTTATATCTATTGGGGTTGCTATTCTGAGATTGTTGAGAATACTCAGAGTTGATAGTGAGAGGGTTTTTAGCTGCTGCAGCAGTCTCCATATCTGTAAGTTCTTGCTTACGATATTTTACATTTTTTCCTTGGGTGGGACTTTCTCCCGCGCGGAGCCTTTTAGCTTGCGATTTGTCTTTTAGTGCTTCTATTGTACGGTCATAGGTGTTATTAGGTAATATTTGATTTTTTAATATAAAGTTAGCTTTTCCATTAGTAATTGTCTGCGAGGTTTCCATAGAGGAAAGGGGAGGGTGAATCACACCTCAAACCCTAACCTCAAACTTGCCTCGCGGCGTCCACCGCGAGCAATTCTTTTAAAAACTGCTATAGTCAGATTATGTTTGGAGTAGTTTATTCTATTATTATTCTGTTTCTAAAGTTTCTTTCAAGATAATCAAGTAGCACTTTCGTTAAATAGCCAGATTCGGTCTATGCCTATTCGCGCGCGCAGCTAGTTTTCGTGTCTGCCAATTATCTATATTTGACTGTTGCAATAAAAAGTAATAAAGCGCAAAAACTTTTTAATATTTTGTACATGAAAATTATAGAGTTATTCAAGTTTTGCGGAAATTGTTTCGATTATTACAACTTTACGGTTAATATTACAGATATTACGATACTTTAAATTTCTTCTTATACCGTTGGTGTACACTTGGCAACAATGCCTCACCAAGTTCCATTGCTTTATATATATACATGTCGTATAAGTACCACAGCAGACGCCGAAATTCACAACAGTAAGGATTTATAAAATTAAATAATATAATAATTTTACTGGATTTTTATTTGTCAATAAATAGTTTGAACTAACTACATTTCTAAGTGACAATTTCGTAGTAAATGAATTTTATTTCTCTTAAACTGTTGTTAATAGTCATTTAACCTTAAAATCTGTTTTTGCAAAATGAAATTTATAATTACAAGAGATGTTCTGTTTGTTTTATTTTATATTATTATAATTGATTTGAAGCAGTTCAATTTTTCTTTCTGTTTTCTTTAGGTTTTACATCTGTATAATTTGTTTAACTGATTATGTCACTTCCATGGGCTCGACAGATTTTAAGAATCATAGAAAAGAGAAGTTTTCATACTTCTAAACGTGCGTCTCTGTTTTATGAAAGTCCAGACAAAGATGGTTATCGATTAAAGAGCGATGAGGAAAAGGAGTGGGAAAAATTATCTTTTAAAGAGCGTGTACGTTTAGAATTTATACTACTAACAGGTGGAGTTAAAGGATGGGTTAACAATACATGGAAAGAATTTCAAAAAGGTCCTCGGTTGATCATAAATGAACACGATATAGATGTTGTATATAGATTTAAAGGTGATCCAAATCAATTAAAAGATTGGATAATAACAACTGATAGTGATCACAATATTGGATTTTCTACAGCACAGTATGTACAATTTAATTATACTTTTCATTTCATTTAAGCACTAATGAACATTTATTTTAACAGTAATCAATTGATAAATTGTATTTTAATTTTTATTTTGTATGAAACAATCTATTACAAAAATAATGTTTAATTAAAATACATTTGGAATTATTTTTTTCATTTTATTGATAATCAAAAATTCATTGTAATATAGTGATAACAAGTAAAGGTATCACATACCTTCATGAATAGAAGATTCTATTCGATTTTTAAATTTGACTTGTTTTATTCAAACATTGTCTAGAAAATTATTTAATACCTCAAAGTCAAATATTCAATATGAAGTTCTATCACTAATTACAAAACTATTTTTTCTTTATATTTTAAAAAAAATTTATTTTGCACATTAATAATCAAAATAAAATTTTTGTAGACTGGAATTCACACGCGATTCAAAAGGAATATTTCATGGATTCCTGGATACAAAACTGCCAGCAGATGGACGGATTAAAAAAACAGGCTTTTGCAATCTAAGGTTACCACCTCAACTTAGTAATTTTCAAAATCCGAAGCCATATGATTGGATGGATTACACTCATATGGTATTTCGTGTAAGAGGTGATGGGCGAGTATATGCTATTAATTTACATACGACTAAAACCTTTGATGTTACATCATACGATACTTTCCATTATTTTATTTGGACTAGGGGTGGTCCATATTGGCAATTTGTAAAAATACCATTCTCAAAATTCGTGTTTGCTTATAAAGGCAGAATACAAAGTGCAAATTTAGTTACAGAACGAACTGAAATAGACAGTATCAGTTTTACACTTGCTGATAAAATTTCTGGTCCTTTTCAACTTGAAATAGACTATATTGGTGTAACATATGATCCTTCTCATATTGAAGAAACCGCCTATGAATCGTACAATTTTGATCAAAAGTTTATATAAAACAATGTTGTAAATCCTTGTAAATAAATTCAACTAAATTAATATTATAGTTTTAAAACAAATTTAATAAATATGTACATAGAAATAACAGTATTTTACAGAGTACTTATTTTTCAATTATCTTTACACGAAGATTGCTTAGGCGAGTTACTTTTTTTTGAAAGTATTTTATATGTGTCCTTTGATACTAAGTAACTCATACCACCAGCAATAGTAGTGATGGCTGTAAGGTAACAAAGTCCTTGAAGAAATGGATGGTCCACAAAGTGAAATACAGGAGCTGCTAATGTTCCAGCAACTAATATCAATTGTACTCCAGTATTCAATTTACTTATTAATGTAGGAGCTAGTTGAACAGTTGCATGTGTAGCATCAAAATATCTTGCTAATGTTTTCTAAAAAATTCATATTTCTTAAATATAGCGTTTTTTTTACAAATTATTCTCAATTACCAAGTTATTTTTATAAACTACTCTAATTTATGAAAAGTAAAAGAAATTATATGTTAAGCACATTACTCTTAATTGATGATTACATGTATTTTATTTTAATACAACAATTTTATAACTATTTATTGCAATGTTTAACAACAATGATTTTTTATTTTATTATGTGCTTAATAATTTTTTGCAAACTTAACTATTTCATTTATAGAATTTATAAAACTGAAAATTATAAAAATAAATGAACTTACTGGTGGTGGTAGTGAACGATATCTAACGTAAGATGCAGCAGCCACCAAAGCAACATCTCTTGCAACTACAAGACATGTAAGAGGTACAGGAATCAAACCAACCCATGTTAAAGATAAAAACATAGTTCCAACTAATAACTTGTCAGCTACAGGATCAAGAAAACTACCAAGTTTTGAGGCTTGAGAAGTCCATGTGCGAGCAATCCATCCATCAGCTAGATCAGTGAGACCAGCAAATCCAAGAAGCCATAAGGCAATCTATTAATTAGATGTTTTTAGATGCTATTGATTTTTATAAACTTATTAACTATGTTTGGTAAAATTCCGTTGAATTTAATTAATTTACCTGGTAATCTTGTGATACTATTAGATAGCCTAGACATGGTGTCGATAATATTCGTCCTATACATAAAAAATTTGGCACAGTCCATATATTTTCTCTCTCTATTATTTCTTCTACCTTTTGTTTGGTTTGCTGGAGGTCTCGAATCAAACGTGCCTTAATTTCTTTTCTCCTAGCTCGACGTTGTCTTTTGATTTCCTGCTTCTTATTGTGAGCATCGCTATTGCTAATACAGTATAATCGAGGTCTCAATTGTCCGAGGCATCTTTCTAAGATGCACCTGTTATAACTTCTACATCGTGCAAGCTGCAGTAGTACAAAGTAACTCATAATTAAACAATCCTAAAAGAATTACTTAATTTAAAAAAATTTACGGATTGTAACATAAAATAGAATGTTTATTAAAATTTCAAAACTCATCACCACAAATGTAATCAGATTCCATTATTGAAACTTTTATTTTTCAATAAAAAGTAAACTCTTACAATGAGATAAAAAAAACTTTTTATAAAACAATCTACTAGATCAATTATCTCGCCTAAGTTTCGGCATTTTATGGGTGCCAAACATGTGTGGTGAGTGCCGCGAACTAAGAGGTTAATTTTATATACCGCCGATCGAACTGAGTAACCGCAGTAAACGGCTAAACGCGCCTTCGGCGGAGCTTACCTGATGGTCATCTAAAGCAATCAGGAGATTCGTGCATCACGAGTTATCGAGAGCACCCTGGTAATTCTAAAAGCGAATTTTCCCAAGATTTTCATAAAAGACCGAGGGAAGGGTCATATTTATCGCCAATGAGCTATATTTGCACACACATCATTCGCTAAGAACGTACGTTCCGGCAGTCTGGTACTGTACACACATATATACATATAGTGCACCAAGTATATAGCGGCTCTCGCCGCTCACGGTCACGTGAATGGACGGCGCTAAGTAGTAACAGTCGCGTGGTTCAGACTTTACAAATATTTATGTGTTGGAGACGAACGATTTTTTATGTTCTGCTAGTTGTTTTGAGCAGGTCATCTGTAGACTGTAATCACAATTATTTAATTAGTGAGTCAGTTTTTCGTGCGGTTGTAATAGGAGAGTGCATGATAAAATTTAAAGAAATCATATCTGCGATTTCGAAAGTTATTTAATAGAGATAGCGCACTCACTTTAAGTGAATAATTTCGTTAACTTTAATAACTTTTTTTTCTTTAAGTGCACTGCGATATAAATACGGTTTTATTTATACATGTATAATTTGTTTTCTTTAATTTTGGTTAATAATTTTAAATATAAAACCGTTAACATTTAGAAATCATGAAAGTAGATTAGGAGATGCTCAGTTCAGACGCCCGGGTCATGGATTTTGTTCAAACTTTGCAATGTGCTTTCAGATAGCAAAAAGATAATTAAAGTATATTTCTTGTAATTTAATTATGTTTTAACGAATACAAACATATTATTTAGTCGTTACTATTGCGCTATTATTATATAAAAAAATTAATATTTATTTAAAATATCAGTATAAATTGAGTTTCTTAAAGCGTTGGGGTCCGAAATTCCGGTTTTTCTGTACTTTAACACCTGAAAATATCCCAGTCTGAGCAAACTCCATGCCCCGGAGGCCTCCCAATTAAAAATGTGTAATATAATCTGATAAAAAATATAGACAAATGGTGCAATTACGTACATAAAATCCGATATAAGGTACGAGGTATTAGCACCATTTTTTTGGATTATTCTCATTGGGCTGTACCTCACTCATTTAGCTACGTCGTCAGAAAACGGAAAAGTATAGATACCAGAATAATTAAAATTTGTAATTTAATTTTTTAATATGATTTCCGTATTAAAAACCGATGATATTCATGATAAAATTTTTGTAATTTTCCGATTCGAACTACCTTACAAACGTTTCTCAAACGCGAATACAGTTTTAGGCATTTCTTGTATGTTTTCTTACAGTTACGGAGACTAAATTACAGTATTTGGATCCACTTAAATACAAGAGTGGACGCTTATGTTGCATAAATTCTACTCAACGGAAATAAAATTAATTTAGATTTCATAAAAACTAGTTGCTTTTTGGATAATATTTGTAATAATTATAATTTTTTCGATTCTCAATAATAATATTCAATGTTGTAAACATAGTAGCATGTTAATTTTTATTATTTATTAGCTTTCAGTATTCAATTCAGATAATTTTTAAATAATTATTGCTAGCTCAGAAAACTCGCTAGATTGTTTAATAAATAAAATAAGCGCAAACGCGGAAAACAGAATAATTGGGTCGTAGCAAAAGCTTAAGCATATATAAAAATTAGATTCTAAAGCTATCATTAATTCCGTTTCTTCGATCACTGACTTTCTTTAATACATTTCTTAGCAAATTCTACTTTCTCGGCCTCGAAAAGTTATTCCCAACACACCTCAACAGTAATAAATGCCACAATCTAATGTATATTTGAAAACCAACCCACCACGACAACACACACACATCTCATAAATTTTCTACATCTTCAAAAAAAAAAAAAAAAAAAAAAACTCTACCACCCTCCTCATAAACACGAACGAACCGCATCAAACAAACTACCCCTTAATCCCAACAATACCACGCACACGCGCACCCATCCACCTATATACCAAAACCGCAAACAAGCGCGCATATAACCGGCGCCCTCGCGCCCCCCGTAATCACCACCCCAAAACTGCGCATGCGCGTCCCCCCACCAAACTACCCTCAGCCATCGCGCAGGGGGGTAGCCTCTCGCTCCCGCTCGAGCAACAGAGTGCCGCGCGGCGCCGACGCATCCGCACAGAGAGAAGAGCGAGAGCAACCGCAGAAGCAGCCGCAGCTCAACACTGGCTGCGCGAGTGCGCGCGTGTGTGTGTGTCCGTGTGCGCGCGCGTGTCTGGCCACGCTTCCTCGTGCGAGGAGCCTAGATCAGCGCTTCGAAAACAGAGAGAGAGAGACAGGTGGCAGATCAGGGTGCAGCTAGTCCTGGGGTGAGATGCGCGGAGCGGGCTGCAGCCGCGAGGAGCCGCGCCGCCGCTGCTGCTGAAGGCAACCGGGCAACACGAGCATGACTCTGGCCGGACCAGACCATTTGCTCGCGGGTAAGTCCATCTTCGGCCTAACTGCGCCGCGCGGCCCGCGCACTTTGACCCTGCGACCCCCCTGCGACTCTCTCTCTCTCTAATGCCTCCGCAGCTCTCTCGCGCTGCACGCCCCATTCACCCGTTCATTCATTATTGCGCGCAGCCCTACATGCGACTCTCTCTATACTGTATATATATGTGACTCCATGGGCTACTTGTTTCATTAATTTATTTATTTTTATTTTCTTTCGTTTAAAGGAGAGGATGAGATTATTGGTACAGGCCAAGTCGCGGGGCTGATGTAAGCAGGCGGCTGCATCGCTGCACGCGCCGCGCGAGAGAATTTTCCAGAAACTCACCTCCACACGTATATACCTATACAGGATGCATATCCGCGGACTCTAGGGGGCAACTTGTTTTTCTCCCTTTTTTTCCCTCGCGGCTTTGGGAAACGTAGCCGAGGGATAATCCCGAGCATATAGAGAGGCACGGATTTTCGTGGGTAGGAGGGGGGGCTGCTTATGTGTTGTCGCCGAGTCGCGGGGGTGGACGAGAGAGAAAAAGGGGGTCGAGGACACGAAGCTCACGTATCACTTTGGCGGCTAGCGCGAGAGAGCGGCGCACGTTGACCGTGACGCTATCTGCGCGCGCGAATTAGCGCCGATTAAGGAACGCCAGGGAAGCCGCATTGCGCAATACCTGAGAGATAGGCGCGATGGGGTAGCTTATTAACCTTTTTTCTTTCTCCTTTGTTTGGATTCGGGGAGCGACCTTGCGAATAAATTCGACGCTGGACGATGCTGTTTTGGTCAAGGGGTGGGGGAGCGCGGTGTTGTTTGGACGGGTCGGCTTATTTATTGGACGGGGAAGCGGGGGAGCTGCATGTATAGCGAATGTCGGCTGTATTTGTTATTGAGGGCTGGCAGGTAAATTATTTAAGGCCTCGGTGCGGATGTTCGTGTGCGTCGGTTTTCGCATGATGCTCATGGAAAATTTAAGGGGTTGGAGGAGGGCTGGGTTGGGGGAACGGTTTGTAGAGATTTATTTTAATTTTGCATAAGTTGGATAGGAAGGCGTGAGGTGTTTTTGTAATTGGCAATGCTGAACTTTGCGCTGGGGAAAATTCCATTCTGTTTTCGCTCGCCGCGTCGGTTGCCGATGCGCAGTTTTACGAGCCGGAATAAAAGGAGCGCGGATTGTGCTTTGTTAAAGTCGTTTATTGCGGCAATAGAATGCAAGAATTTCTTTAAATTGTTATTTTTCGTTCTAGAAATAGTCTTTTGATAATTATTGCCGTGCATTTTGTTGTTTGATTTAGTATTGCGCTTATAAGACGTTCCACTCGTCCATTCACGGTAGATTTTCGACGCGTCCAGTTAAGGGTCGATTCATTATTGTTTCCTTGTAAACTTGGTATAGTAGATATTTTTAATTTTATTGCTTTAGAGTATAACTAAATAAATAAAATAATGAAATATCAGTTTTCTTTTTTAAGAAATTTTATTAATAATCATGCGAGAAGCTAATGAACGCATATAATATTTTCCAACATAATAAAAATTATTATTGTTTACAATTTTCTTATCTATTTAACGTATTACCATTATACTTGAAAAATCTCGTATAATTTTTGTTTTTAATTCTTGAAATACATTCTAATTTGCGAAAAAGGCGTCAGCGTATTGTAAAATATCGAATGGCTTAGCAACTAAAACTACGTAGTGTCAAGCTTCGAACAATCGATAAAACGTTCTTGTTTATAAATGAAGTTTTAAAATTATGGTTGCTTCCTTATAGCTGGTTTATAACCGTGTTCTTTTGTTGCGCAATCTGTCGTTTTAATTTAATGAAAATAATCTGCATTACATATAACGTCAATTTAGATTACATTCTTGTATAATGTAATATTCGTGTTACGAATTTATAACTTAATGAAAACTATTCCAATCAAAGTTAATCACATTGGTTTTACCTGTTTTCTTAAATTCATGATGTTTTTATTATATTTTTCTTTCATATTCATTTCAGATATTATTTATATAAAAAAGAAATGTACATATCAATAGCCTGTTTCTACTTTCGATAAATAATACAATCGCATGAAAAACATATTTATAAAAAAAAATATTTAAACAGTCCCTTACCACTGCCGAAATATCTTATCACACCCTTCTAAACTCTTGACCATAGTTCCCCCTATCATTACATTCATCAAACAACATTATTAAAATCATCCTCCCAATTTCCTAACTATAATCAAGCACACCAAGCACGAAAAAAAAATCGCACCAAAGCACATGTCATATAACGAAGCTGATTCTTTTGTTCTCGTTCGCGCGACGACAACAGTGGAAACGACAGCGTTTCTGGGTGCCTGTGTCGGCTTCGTCGCTCTACTACTGGTGGTGGTATTGTACTTGTCGCGCAAGTGGTACTTCACGCCGCCCGCAACGACGACTACCCTATTCGGCGGTGTCTGCGTGCCACTTTGCGAGTCCAACAACGGCTCCGCGGCCCAGAATCTAGGTATTATCCACTTGTTCCGCTTTTCTTTTACACTGCTCGGCAGAAAATTGAGTGATTCGATGACCTGTGTGCTTGTTTTCTCGAATGTGGCATGAGAAAGGTATAATCACAAGGAAGAGAAAGAAATGGACTGGGACAAGTCCCGAATGGTTCGGATCAGGTTGGAAATAACTGGATTCGAAATCCGCGCGTTACTATGGCAACGGTACTGGTTCGTTCTGGATTTTGTATCCGGTTATTTCCGAGTTTATCGGGATTATTCCGGATTGCTCTCCAGAGTATTATAAACGTATTGAATTCTGTAAGCTTTATTTAATATTTGAAAAAAAAAACATGATCTGATTTTCATGTATGTGCGTAGAAATGCAAAATATTTTATTGGAATTCATTAAAGGAGTAGGTATTCCGCAAATTCATTTCATTATTGATCTACGTGTAAAATTATTGGAGTTTCAAAGACTAAAATAATATGATTGTTCTGTTTGTCAATTTAACATAAATAAATATTATTGATTCGAAACTCTCTTAAAAGCTGATTTCAATTGTAAATTCAGGAAAATAAGAGGCAAAAGCACTTTCCTATTTAATAAAAACGATTAAATAAACTAATGAAACTGAAAAAATTATCTATTCTCAAAATTTAAATTCATTTCCAAATTCCAAACTAACAATCAAATTCACTTGCTCCCTTGCGTTAAACCATAGGCAAGAACTATCCATTCTCGGATCCAGAAACGAGCTCGGACTCAGAAGAGGACGCCCTGCGCCGGCTGAACTGCCGGAGTCATCCACCGCCAGACACACTGACTATTCAAGCCGAAGATGGACTGCCAAGCATTCCAGGTTTGTTGAACTTGAAAGCTCAAACACGGATATTCGTAAGCGAAGAGATAAATCAATCTTATTATTCAAAACAACGATAAAATCTCATGATGATAAGCACGAGCCTCGGCGCTTTAGGCTCGTGAATTTTTAACGAAACCCTCTGACACACGCCGCTGGCTAATTAATTAATGAATCGCGGCACCGAAATAATTCACCCAGTCGATTAAATTCAGACGCGCGTCTCCATGGCGACCGCAGAATCCAAGTCGAACTCTCGTTCCGACTGCAGCGTATACAGCTTCTGAAATAAAACGCGTGCCGACAAAAGCGATTGTAATAACGCTGAGCCGTATTTTAACAGATGCTGGTGCAGTCAGCAGCAGCTGCAGTAACAACAATAACAACAACAACACCAGCAACGCCGGCAATAACAACAATGGCCCGGAGGAGCATCCTGCTGATCAGCAGCAGGTGAGTCTTGATATATTGTTCTCAAAAAGTTTGACGAATATGGATGCAAGCGCTTAATATTGAACGATCGTTTGATTTTTAGTGTATAGTGGAAGTAGGCTCGCCGACTGTTATACTCGATAACAGAGAGAATGAACCACCGGCGATCGACGAGAACATCGTCGCCACCAGCCCGACGGACACCATCACGTCGCTGGCTGTCTCCACGGATGAGGTGGCCAGTCTCGAGGTTGCCTTCCTCTATGACGCGCCCATGCGAGAGATGACGGTGAGTTTGGATTTTTTTTTCATGTATACAGTGGGTTGGAGTGGAATTTCGAAAATGAACGTTTTGTTTAGATAAAATGGGTTTGGGAATGACGGATTGAGAGTTGTATTGTTTATCGGTAAGGGAAGGTAGTTTAGAGAATGTTGAAAGCTTAGTTTTTATTTATTTAACATATTGAAAATCCGTGTAGATTATATTGAATAACACATAGTGTATAATTGAGAAAACATATACCCTAAAAGAAATAATTGTATTACCTTCAGACTTGATTTTCTTAGAACTAGATATAAATAAAACTAGAACTACAAAGTAACTTATTAACTAAAAGAATTTAATATGAGATCATATGTTGGGGTACAATATATTTATTGTTAATTTTTAATACAAAAATAAATATTTCAAAAATCTAAATAAGTATAACAGGAACATTCCATCAAAATATTTGTAAAAGTTTCACATTATGATCAAAACATAGAATGTCAACGTGTAATATAATAAAATTCGTGGCTGACCAAACCCGGTTGTTATCTACTTGTCTTGCGCGCAAGATTGATATACGTACCTTCTGTAATGTACCTCGTGCAAGTCAAATGTGTTTTTTTTAATCTTGCTAATAGAGATAAGAAAATCATGTTGTATTTAAAGCGCAAAATTATTTATCCTTTAAACTACACATACTACAATAATATTGCTTTAGAATAGAGATGCGTGTCAGAAGAACGTTACAATGTTAGTGACTATAAAGCAAATGTTACTTAACTTAAATTGATATACCCTCATGCAAACTAAGTGACACATAAACCTTTTAAAAATGTCAAGAGAATTAGCGCAAAACCAATTTCATCAGTGTAATTGAATTTTGCATGACGCAATATTTATGTCTATCCATTACTCGCATGGCTGACATAATACCTACATACATGACTAAACAAACATATAAAAATTACAAGGAATCACATAATTTTTCAACAACATCCAACCAGCCCTCAATAAACCAATTAAATCGCCCAACCCACCCATCAACTTTCCCAACCCCACGAAAAAAACGAGCTCGCACTGTTTACATACACTCGCCGAAAATCGATAACCTACCGCGCGCACAAAACAGCAAGCCAACACCTCCCCAGCCTTATACCCAAACTCACACACAGAGTATATAAACAAAATCGATCCTCTGCTCCTCAGGTCCACGTGCTCCAAGGCCGCAACTATCCGTCAGGCATAGGCGGCAGCCAGGTGCGCCTGGTCCTTCTGCCCTCGAAGAAGCAGCGGCGCAAGACCCGCGTCCGCCAGGGCACCTCGCCCCAGTACATGGAGAGCTTCCTGCTGCCTCGCGTCAATCCCGAGGACGTAAACGCAATGGGCATCAGGGTGCGCGTCTACCTCTGGGGCGGCAGGATGCGCCGGGAGCGGCTGCTCGGCGAGGCGCGCGTCTCCTTCGACCGGATCAATCTGCGCCTCGAGACGACCCTGTGGCTGACGCTGCAGCCCCCACCCTCGTCTTCGGTGAGTCCTTCTCTATTATACTAGTGTTTTCTCTATATTGGTTTTTGTATAGGGATTTGGGTCGGTTATCGGGATGGCTGTTGTTCGCGGTGTTGGTTTACGATGGTGACACAGGAGATTTCGGCTTTTCGTGCAGCGTCATTGGTATTTCATAAATTGGGTATTAACGTATGTTCGTTTCGGGTGGTGAGCTTCGATTCGATTATCTTTGTGTGGACGGGTGTGTTTTGTAAACAAACGACTGGATAAGAGGAATCGCTCAAATTTTTCTTCGGAATGAGAACAAAATGTTGGTTCTAAAAATATATTTTTAAATTAAAGCTCCTTACGAATATTTAAACTACGGAGGCGTATAAATTTCAAAGTAAGACCTTTTTATTATTATTTAATTCCCCTCAAGGCAAGAGTCCTTCCCCTATTTCACCATTCGCAGCTTAATAACTTAGCAGCTGATACACGCGAGCATTATTTAAAAGGATAATCTAAAGGCCAACCGTCCCCTATGTAATATTCAACACAAAATTCCTCTTTTCCTTTTCTCAAAGGTCAAAGGGAAAGACACGGTCCAAAGAACCGGCCAAAAAACATTCGAAAAAAACATATGAAAAATAAATTCCCTCCCATTTACATGAAGCAATCTTACCAACAGGTACAAGACTGGGGCACAACGGCCAGCCTGACGCGCAGCGACTCGACGGGCTCGCAGCAGTCGGTCCAGTCTTACGCCCTGCCGACGACGCCGCCCTACGGCAGCAGCATGAAGGGCGGCAGCATAGCCGAGATCCTCGTCGGGCTGACGTACAACGGCACCACGGGCCGGCTCTCGGTCGAGATAATCAAGGGCTCGCACTTCAGGGGCGGCAGTGCGGGCAGCGACACCAAGCCGCCCGACACCTACGTCAAGCTCGCCCTCGTCGACAGCAACGGCCACGAGATGGGCAGGGCCAAGACGGGCTTGAAGCGCGCACAGCCGAATCCGCTTTATAAGGAGACGTTCATATTTCAGGTGAGAGGGGTTAGAGGGTGCAAGTGTGTAGGGTTGGCTGGATTAGGTGTGGTTGGAATTCGAGTTGTCGTTTGGATTAATCAATTTGATGGTTCATTTAAACCAAGTTGACGTTAATCTTGTCTTTTGATAAGCTGAATGATTTTAGTGTCATTTTATCAGAATAATATATTTTTATAGGACCAAAATATTGACAGTATGTAGAAAAAAATAATTCAGTTTGCACAATTTTCTAGAAAAAAATGAATTGATCGAAAAAATAAAACATCAATTCGATTATACCTACTTATAAAACATTTTTGTAATTACAGGATTTATCACATTCTTTTTGATGCAATAACAAATGTATGAAATTAAAATATGAAATTACTTAACGTGATTTTAAAATTAGTTTATAAGTAATCTACAAAATATTTTAGTTACCCTAATGGAAATATAATTGTAAGAAATTGTAAGGTTTTGTAAGTTTCTGTAAGTTTCTGTAAGTTTCTGCAAGTTTCTGTAACTTTTGCATCGATTTCGGAC
>UELX01004056.1:0-19914 GCA_900480035.1 Eupelmus urozonus
AAGTTATATGATTTTGAAGATGATCGAAAATACACGTATTTAAATGGAAAATTTCATGGTGGTTCTATAGTTTTGACGCACGCAGTATAGTTAAAAAATATAATCAATTTTCATCAACAAACTTTGATTCTTTATTCGTACACAACAAATAGAACTAACACGCTCAACCCACTCCACTACTTTCATCCACTCTATCAATAGATGACAAAGTGAGCCGCAAAAGGAAACCATCCCCGCCCCCTCCATCCCCGAAAAACATCAGCAAAGCCATCCCTCAACTTAAAATATGTATATCGTCTGCCTTTCAGTTCGACCGCTGATCGAGGTGCCGAACCAACTGGTGGGCGCGCCGAAGTCGACCGACGTGACTCTCGCGTGCAAAGTCGAGGCCTCGCCGAAACCTATTAATTACTGGACGCGCGAGAACGGTGAGTACATCCCCCAAGCGCCCCTCTGCCGGCGCGCACGCTCCGACATTTATCGGCTTGCGTTCGCCAATTTCAAGTTTTATGCGGCTCGGCCAGTATAACCCTTCCAGCGCAACTTCCTTGTTCCATCAGCGCATTTCCAAACTTGACCCTTGCCCCCCCCCCCCTTCCACACTCCCGCCAGAGCGCTTATCCGTTCGTTATCCGAATGGGCCAAACTGAATTTCAACTTCGAGCTGCATAAGCTTCGAGCCCTGGCTATGCCCAAAGTACCGTCGAGTGTGTAGCGTTCATTAGCTTCCTGTAACTCGGCATTACGTTTGTTTATTCTGACGAGATCCCTTGAAAAAGTGGGAAAGGATTAGGGATCATTAGCTGGATGAGAAGACTTATCAAACTGAATTTTCAGATTAATTGTTCAAAGAATAATATTGTGATTATCTAGTTTTGTGTAAACTATGAATAATGCATTCAATTTACTCGGAATTACCTAAGAGTTATTTTAAAATTGCTTTATTTTGGCTTTTTTATAGTTTTACGAAAGTTTTAAAATATATTTTTGAAGTAAAAAGATGAATATTAGATTTCACAAATAATTTAATACATTAGCGCGATTACAAAAATATAAGTATTGAAATTTTATTTTTTTAATTTTATTGTACGTTATTTTTAGTACTGACATAACAAATAATCTGCTTAATAAGAAAACTAGATTTGACATAAATTTCAGAGAAAAGAAAAAATAAACTTTACAAAAACTTTCTTCAGTCTCAGAATAAATTAAATTATAATTTTAGATATCTATGCCAAATTAACAAATTACAGCATCGGATTTTCATATTAAATTAACTTATTTTCGAATTTTTAAAACTATTCTCGCGACAGTACAATAGAGGAATCAATAAACTTCTATTTCCTAACAGTCTAATTGTATTAATTGTTATCACTGAGTTTGCTCAACAGGAGAAATGATAATTAGTAACGACAAATACGCCATGTCTGAGGAAATAACGAACATGTACAGCGCCTGGATGCAGCTGGTAATTCGAAATCTACATGCTCGAGACTTTGGCGGATACAAGTGCATATCGAAAAATTCATTGGGCGACGCCGAAAGCGGAATCAGATTGTACGGTAAGTAACTGCTATTTTCAGATTAATGGATGAATATTTTTAGGGACGTTTTTAACATTTTTAAATGCTGATCTGCTTAAGATATTTATAAATAAATCTTAGCAGATATACCATTTGGATTGGACTCGTGGACTGAAATAAATACATTTCAATAAAAGGATATATAAAGCTAAAGTAAATTTCAAAATCAAAATAAAAAATACAATCATTATAACTATGTTCTAATTAAAAATAATAGCAAACATATTTTTTTTATTATAAGGTTAAATTTAATATTTTTGTATCACATGTTATCTAAATTTTTAAATTAAAATTAAAATATAACGAATAAAAATTTTGTTACCTTTTAGAATGTTATATTAAAATCACTTATTATAATTTTATGGCTTGATTTTATTTTTTTCAAAATTGAGTTTATCGATTTTAGGAAACTTAGGGTCCCTTATTTCATATAAAATTCATAAAATTATCAAAAAGTATTTATATATAATAGTGATTTCATATCGGCGCTGAATGAAAAAGTCAATTTTTGGAAATTCTTACCAAGCCTTTCAAATATTTCCATTATAATCTACGTAAATTTCGTTTTAATTACTTTTATTCAATTTGTTTTCTTTTACCTTGGCAGTACTGTTAAATATAAAACAGTGGGTTTCACAAAATCATGAAAAATTGATTTATCTAGTTACTAAAGGAAGTCGTAAATATAATACGTCAGATATACCAGAATTAAATAATACAATGATTAAAATAAATGCTTTTATAAATAATTAATATTTGATAATTTCTTTAATTTTAAATACTATTTAGTTTATTAATACGAAATGTACAATGAAAATCAGAAGAGGGAATAAATAAGTCAGATTCGAAATAAATAATTTCTAAAATTTTAATAAAGCTCTTCCGTTTAACTAGTTTATATCAAAAGAAAAAAGTATATCTTAAAATATAATTATATTGATATTTTGTGCGATAACAAATTAAATATTAAAACATCAAAATTTCTAAAATAAACAAAAATCAATTTAAGCACTTATTTTGAAAAACCTAAATCTTTTCTAATAATTTTGTCAAATTTTCTACCCTGCACATACCATTTCAATCTAGAAATGAAATGCTGTAACTACTTTAAATCTAGTCAGCACTTTTTCTCAAAAATTATAATCAAGCAAAAACCAAAACCTCCTGACACAAACATTAACAAGCTTAGCGAATTCCCAACAGTCGGTATATAAGCATTTCAAAAATAGTCCCGCCATTATAACCAAACAAACGACTAGAATACCCCAAGAGCCGCGATAAGTGAAAGAGTTAAGCTCCTGCTCGGTTCGCATTAAACACCTCACGCTAGAGCGGGCTCCGCCAACAAAAGCCCGTCCCAGCGCGCGACAGTTCATTAATAACGGAATTAGCGGAGCCCGCGACGAACCTGATAAAGAGCTCCCTGAAAGCTCTCGGCAATATGAAAAGCTCCCGTGACCAAAAACCGCGAACGGCGAAATTATTTGTTTTCTTTAATGAAATACTTTGTCTAGTCTCGCTGTGTATCCTCCTTTTCGAGCTGCTGTTTGAACAAAAAGCTTATCTGATCGCGTGACTGCAGCGCAAGAGGCACGTTTACACGTGAAAATATCCGAGCGAGCTACTTTCTACGCTTTCAATATTACCTCTTTCGTGCGCGCAAGCGCGAGAATTATTACTTTTAGCGCATTAAAAATGAAGCCGGCAATACGGTCCCGGAGCTTTCCTTTTCTTCGGCAGTTTCAGCTTATTCCGATTGTTTTATTGTCCTCTTTCTGCGCTATTCTTTTTCCGTGTCACGTCTTCTCTCGGCCGCGATTTATACAGGGTGCGCGAGGTTTTTTTTATGGGACTTTCTAACTCGGCGTAAATTACCCCTTTTCGTTGCGGAGATATCAATAAAAGAAGGAAGAACTTGCGAAAAGGGCTCGAAGTGTTTGATGCGAGGCTGAAATTGATTGATTTGCAGAGGGACGGCTTCGGCCTGAGAATTTTAATTGAAAATAAATTTAGGGATTTCGCGAGTTCTGCATTTTATCTTTTACTTTATTAAATTTTGAGGTAGTCTAAAAATATTGAAATTATTCGAATTCTCGCGTTTCGCTGAAAATTCAAGCTGGAATATTCGGAATTCTCGCAAAATTCTTACAAGAAACTTACAAAATCTAATATAATTTGTATATTTATACTACATTTATATCTATGCGATACCGTAGTGTTGGTCGGTAGCTCGGTCGGTTTGTAAACTTGTACAGCTTTGACCGCGGTTAGTACTTGAATAGGTGACCTCTTGGGAATCCTGCGTGAAACCACCCTGCAGTAGCTTTACAGACTGATTAGCGTTTTATTCAAGGCATTTCGAGAAGATGAACGAAACAGATAGTAATATTCAGTTTTGGTATTATAGTTTATGGTATACGATTGAGGCATCAATAAGACCGCTGCCAATTTATTAACACTTAGCTTCCTCAGACTTAATATAAGGTTCATAAAAATAAATATTGTGCAAATAATAGGTGTGCGTATATGTGTGTGCATGTGGGTGCATGTGTGTGTATTCTAAAATTAAAAATTACATGTAGTTACTAAAGTGTGGATATTTATTTTTTTAAATACGCAAAATTAATAAAATTTGTAAAAACAATATTCACAAAACTATTCACCTAACGCTTTCTTTCAATATTTGAATATTCTAAAAATTTATATGTCAAATATATGCCCATCCATCAAACAATCTAATATTTATTTAAAGAAATGAAATATCAAAACTTTTAAAAATAGATATTGCATAAATTTTCTAAAAAATGATAATTCTAAAGATAAATATATAAAATAAAAATTAAATATATTTAAAAATTGATGCTAGTAAATGTTTTTAAGTATAAATTATTCAATATTCAAAAACATAATAATTTATGCAGAAACAGTCAGGAAAATACTTACAAGGAGAAAGTCGATCGCGGATTTCGACGAAACTTTAATTAAATGTTACTCATTAAAAATTAATTATGATTTTCATAGAAAAATTTTGCTTAATTTTTATATTTTATAACTTTTTAAATAACGAAGTAATCGACTT
This sequence comes from Eupelmus urozonus, assembly GCA_900480035.1. Lineage (NCBI taxonomy): Eukaryota > Metazoa > Arthropoda > Insecta > Hymenoptera > Eupelmidae > Eupelmus > Eupelmus urozonus. The sequence continues at coordinate 4,663 of UELX01004056.1, forward strand.
GTATAAGGACTTAAATAAAAACTTATTTCTTGTATTTTATATTAATTTTGACTAACGCAGAGGTGCTGGAACGAGTGAGAAAAAAATAATAGTAGTCTAATACCAAGTTCTATGGGCTCAACTTTTCAAGGGATAAACTATGTAATTTCAAATGCGTGTTATTTACTTGGAAAATACTGTCTCTTGTGTGGGTCATAAAAAAATATGTTACAGAAATCAAAACAGAAGACGATGAAATTATACAAATGAAGATGTAATTTAATTTTTGGGCTACTGAAAAATATTGGTTCTTTCAAAAATTACAAGCAATTAAATGTAGGATGAAAAATTATTAAAAATTTGTTTTTTATTTTAATGGTTGTTCGGAAAAATTTATAAATTTCTTATGCCATCTTTGATTGCTTATAAGTTTAAAAAATCAATATTTTTTAACAAGCAAAACTTACATTAATGCTTTTTACGTCAAATTTTATTATTTTTTACCTGTTTTTTGTATTATAAGTATATAAAAAACTATAACCATTAAAAACATCATTTCTCAAGAAAATAACGCATATTTAAGATTGCATAATACTCATACCTCAAAACAAACGGCCCATTTGATGGAACTGCGGACTTCATTTTTAGACTTAATTAAACTTTATTTTTAAGTATCAAAAATCGACTCTCAAAGCCTCGTCGAAATATTCTTTTCCCGAATATTCTGGCTTCTCCGTATAAGTTTCTTAAGTTTAGTGTCTTGTAATACATTGATTTAACTAACAATAAATAGTTTATTAAGCTTAACTATACCATTTCGTTTATTTTTTGTTAAAGAAAAATTATTTTTACTAAATAAAAATAATTAATTGAATTAGTATTTCTCATAAAATAAAATAGCTATTTAACTTAAAAGCTTAATTTTACATTATAATTAAACGATACATTTAATATAAGCAAATGCACACATACATATACACGCATGTACACATCACTAAAAGTAATTTATTTCGATTAAATACTTCAAAATATATTTATATCAAGATATTTAAAAAACTTATATTTTCATTATCTCAAAGCTTCTTTAGTAAGACAGTAATAAGATTTCAACATCTTGAACATTCTGGAAGGAAGATTCCTTCTTAATCAGCATTTATCCCACTAGGTTTGGTACAGATTTTCTACAAGCAAAATCTTGGGCAAATATGGGATAGTGTGGACTTGCAAAGAGGCATAAAATGTAAAGAATAAAATAAAGGCTAAGAGGATGCGAGCCCGAATACCCCGAAGCTCTAAAATAGATATAAGTAACTGAAAAAACTGAATTAAATAAAAAAGGTTATGCATTTACGCATTGCCTAATCAATTATTTATTTATGTTGTTTTTTTTTCTATACGGAATGTAATTTTTTGTGTGTATTAAATATTATAACCTATTATTTCATATTTTCATGCCACCACCTCAAAGTCGTGAATTATGCAAATGGACCTATGCTACAAACCTTTCAAATATTTCAATAAATTAGTTGAAAATAAGAATATAATAAGAATCTTTATAATTTTATGAATGTTTCTAAATTCTAAAAAAGTACTATAATATTATTGATTTTTTTTCTTTTTTCTTTATCAATTTTCTTATATTCCACGTCAATTGCACTCCGAAATTCAATTTAGACCAAAACTTAAAAAAAAAGAAAAAAAAATACTCAACCAATATCTGCTCAAAAGAATTTTTCAGATTCTTTAAATAACGCCTAATACAATATTCCATTAAAACTGACGTTTTTCCCAATCATTCAAAAAATTCCCTCTAAAACTAACATCTCGAAATACACCTCTAGCCTGTTCACGCCTTAATCTCAGGCTCTCCCTGACCATTCCAGTCAATGAAAACCAACACAACCACGACAATCCTCCAATCCGGCAATTACGTCCACAACACTAGCATAAACCAGTAGCAGCCACAGCATATCTCTCTAGCATTGCGGCGGAAGGGTAAAAAGCTAGCCGACGACTCCGGCGGAAGAAATAGCAAGCCGCGGGGGGATGAGCAAACGGGCGGCAGGCCGGCGAAAGTAGCAGTTTAGCACTGATAACACTTGGCGGACTTTTATCGATCATGTCGCTGGCAACAGATGGCTCACCCAATTCTCGGCTCTAGCCGTGGTCTCACCCTACTCTTCTATATACAGCCCAAGTGTGCGGGCATGCTCGTACGTGTCTAGCCTCGGCTCGCCGTTCTGATAAACGATAACTAATACGCGCGCCGCCGGATATTGTTTCACTGACTTTCCTCCCGCTGCCGCCGCCACCAGAGCTTCTTCTTCTTCTTGCAAGTTCTTTCTTCGGCTTATCATCGCAGCCGCTTGCGCGCACGCTCCTTTCTTCTCTCTGATAACTTTGTTCCTATTTTTCTTGGCTGCGGCCCCCCCACCCACGCTCCTTTTTTCGTGGCCTCACTCTCTTTTATATAACGCCGCTCGCGTTCAGCCGTTGTTTGCTTCGTGTCTTGTTTTTAGCAATTTCGCGGTGCTGCTGCCGCCGCCGCCTCTTTTTTCTCCCCGGACTCGGAGCTTGAGGGATGTGTATACGAGGAGGGGGAATTATTGTAACGGAAGCGCTGATAACGAGCTGACGGGGTGTTTCAATCTTGACGCGAGCAGGCTTACTTTTTTTCGGCCGGCGGAAATTTGTTTAGGACTCGCCGGGAATTTAAACGATGTATTACGCTGCCTGGCTGGGGGATTTGTTGATTGTTTTTTTTACTTAGTAGTTTTAATGGATTACGCGGCGCTGATCGAGTCGCAGGTTTTTCGGGGGGCTTATCGTGTCGCTGTGTTATTAAGAAAAGTGATCCAACTTTGTTTCGAGATTTTCTAGTTGTAGTTTTAATGCAATTAGCAAATCAGGGAAACTCTGAATCGTTTGAAAGTGCATTATAAACTGTATATTGGATTTGAGACAATGTAATTTTATTTCTTAGGAGATTGGTAACAACCAGAATCTTTTAAGTGTAGCAAGCTGAACGCGTATATAAATAATAAAAATAAATATAATATCATATTTTATTCAGCAAAAAACTATAAAAATTAATGTTTGAACAAAATTATTATTCTTAGTTCTAAACAATATTATCTTTGCCAGTGTCCAAATAGCTTTACGTATTACTTGTTCCACTTTAAAATGATTCACTTGACCTCAATATCTAATTTTCGTTGAAACTTTAGCGATAATATTTTACATTTTATGTGGCTAATTTGATCAACGGAGTAATTTCCCCAAACTGATTAAAAATTCTCGCACCGACTACACTGGCAAATTAATATTTTAATGAAATACCCAATAACTGTATTTCAACGTACGCGCGCATTATACATGAAAAACAGTAATGTAAATGAATGTTAGAAGTATTGAAACATTTAAATTTCATTCTTGCAAATTGGAATAATGCACGAACATTAATTAATTTTACTGAACAAGATTTACTAAACTGGGCATTTGCAAAGTTTTAAAACTTTTAATCCCATTGATATAAAATATCTCGAACGAAATGGCATTTAAAAAAAAAAATTTTAAAAACAATTAGATGCCCAATCGATATTTTGTACTGTGGAAGATAAATTCAATTAGTTAATAAAAGTAATACTTCATAATTCAATATTCAATAAATAAAACTGGTTCAAATGTAAAAAGCGCTTAATTTAATTTTATCATTTGAAAAAATATAAAATATGAATTCCCAAGTGGTCATATTTACTACGTTTTTTTTAGCTAACCGAAAAGAAACTTCCTTAAAATTTATAAGTCTGGATTATTTTTACCACGCTCTAGAATAATTATGCAGTGCAGACCCACAAACAAAAAAATTTTCTAGAAAAGTTTAGTAGAACACCTACAAATATTTATCGTTAACCATAATCAAATTTTAACAAGTGTGTTGGTTTATTTATTTATCTAACGAAGGCGATTCAGTGAGTAATCGCACAAAGCAATGGTAGCCAATTATAACTACGGTCTGAATCTCAGTTAAATCGATTATAATTAGGTTCCTGCCAGTATACATCAACAGGACCTGATATACGATGTAACCAGACGTTTAATAGGCTCTGATAAGTTTTTAATACTTATAAAAGAAATAGATGAATACAAAAATTAATATAAGTATTAATAATCTGACCGTAATATAATTACTTTAAGTTTTTCATACAAACATTTGTAGAAATTCAATTTATTTGTACTTAACTTTTCAAATTGACAGTATGATATATGTGAGTATGTGGCATGAATAGTTTTAGGAAGCTTTATGACAACAAAATAAGTATTCTTGAAGAGATATTAAAAAGGTGTTTGAAGTATTCTGAATCAAAAAATATTGTATTTAGAAAATGTCTTTAACGGTGGGTGTGTGGCCCTAATCTCCTTTTATCGTTTTAACCTTTTCAGGATATTTTCCGATATTTTTTCTTATTCTCTATTAACGAGGAGCTTTTTTCTTCAAGTAAACTTTGAACATTCCTGGCTGCTTTTATATCCCTTACGTTATTTTATAGATGTTTACGTTATTTTATTTTACTTTTTACGTTAAATTTCAATATTTTCAATAAATCATTAAAACATTGTTGACAAGACATTTCGAAATAACTTTGCTCATTTTATATTATTCTCTAATATTACGTTAATTAAAGAATGTCCTTTATTTTTTACACTTGTTTATTGTTTAACTTGGCATTGTTTTTTCATTATTTCGTAATAATTTAGGTTATTTAATCTTGTTTTTGGCCTCTTTGCTTTGTTTATCGCAATAAATTATATAAGGGTATCCAAAACTCATTTTATCTCTAAAATTTGTTATTTCAGAAAATATTTAGTTAATTTCTCACATTTTCTATTATTTTTCAATATTTTTTAAACTAATTTTCCTTTCTTTCTAGTTTTTATACGGTTTTTTCGTTATTCTTTTTTATTACTTTTAGATATTTTTATGTAATTCATCTGTATGATGGGAAGCCCTTATGCTAGGATATGCTTTTGTCAATGAACGCCCGTGCTAGAGTATTTTATATTTTAAAAATGATACAATATCGTTAAATTGTGGAGGGTCAGCATGTGGCGAGAGCAAGGAGAAAATTCAGAATACTTTCTATTTTTTTGGCATTCATCAGAATTTACATTGATTTTAAAAATTCAAAAAGTTCTGAAACTGAGACTAACAATACTCTCAAATATAAAATTTCAATATTTATTTTAATAAGCGCAAAAAGGGCGAAGCCCCTTTAGTGTGGGGTACGCGTGTGTGTATGTGTGTGAATTTATTTGTATATATAATAGAACACCATTGATATAAATTAATATTGTATAAAAAATGTAGTTGTTTCCGTATGATTTTTATAAAGCAGTGCAAACAAATTAATATTTTTGATTTGGTAAAAATATATTTATTGAGAATATACTGCCAACTAATTGGTAGCGGTTATTTCATGTATTCGCTGTTTCAATTTTATTAATTTACCTTTATAAACGTAATTTGATATAAGGTATTTTTAGTCCAGGTAGGATGAAAAATACTATACGAACTACATTAGAAAATAAAGTAAGCCTCATATCACATGTAAGTTGCTGACGTAAACATGGCGATCTGAAGCACTTTTATTTTTCCTCCTTATAGGTGTATAATATACTATTAAAGAAAATATTAAGATATTTCATGATAGTTATAATATCTACTCGATTACATTTTTGTTTGAAACTCGATTAATTTAAAATTAAATTATTCTTAAATCTAAGAAAAAACTATAAAACTTATTAAATATCTAATAAATCTGTATATTTCGGCAGTCTGAAATTAAATTATTGGAGCGGAGATTATTCTATAATATTGAATCAAATTATTAAATTAAATCTTAAATTATTTCTAAAAGTTCTTCTTCTATTCTTTCATTGCCAATTTTCATTCTTACATAAAATAATTGTCGCTGCTTTTGGAATCACGAATTAGATTCTAAAATAATATCCGAAATATTCTAAAATTTCCTTATAATCTTTGGTAGAAGTCTTCCTGGATTTGTAACCAGAATTCACCGATATTTTCTAGCGAAAAACAATATTTTACTAATACTATGTAGGAGTTAAAAAATATAATTATTCTGCACTTATTATTATATTAAATCGTTCATTTTTAAGACAATAAACTTAGTTTCGATACTCCAAATATTGCCAAAAAATAAATATTAACTAATCATGTCTCCATTTGATTAACACGTTAACAAGAAAATCTCGTTAATATTCTACCAGAGAATATACCAAATCAGCACTTATAACCACTTACACACCAATACCTATATATACCCTTACTAAATACCTCAACTATCTCCACAAATCGCTAAAGCAGCCATCGCGCCCATTCATTACCTGTTGCAGAGATCGCGCTGCAGGACCGCAAGCTCGATCAGAACGGCGGGGCCAGCGACAACGAGTTCGACAACTCGGCGGACGAGCGCGAGCACAGCAACCGGCTGAACCACGTGTACCAGGGCTCGCTGCGCGAGAGCGGCTCGACCCTCCAGCCTCGAGGCAACGCGGCAGCCGCCGCGGCGGGCAGCTCGGCGACCTCGCTCAGGACGGCTGGTTTCATTCTGCTGCTGCTGGTGCTGATAGCGCGGCACGCCGCGTAGGCCTAGTGGAGAAGGACGCACTTGTGTAAAAAGAAGCGGTTGTGGGCGCTCTGCTAGGTTCTGCTATATAGTGCCTGCGACGTATGTGTATACATTGTTTTTACGCAGACTTTTTCGACTATGTCTTTCTGGGTTTTAGGAGTGGGATTTTTCCGAGTTCTGTTGTGAGAGATGCACGAATGGGGATTAGGTGTGTGTTTGAGGTGGATCGTTGGGTAGTTGGCTTTCTCGCTACGGTGATTGGGAAGGAAGCTGTCTGTTGTAATTTTGTTTTGTTCTTTGTTCTGATTACTTTTTTCAAGTATAAGACAGAGAAACATATTTTTAGCTTGTGTTGACTGTTAATACAAGTGAAAACGACTTTCGTCAATTACGTGACAGTATAATTATATAAGATATAATAATAAATGCGTTTTGCTTGCTTCCCAGTCAACGAAGCGTGTAAACTTTTTGTCCTTACTAGTAAAGGAATATATCTGTAGCTTCCAGGAATAACAACGTTACTCTTTTTTTTCAAAATCAAACGATATATTTAAATATTTCAATATTTTACTTTCAGAAACCAAAAACTAAAAAGCTCTAAAATGATACTATAAATCTTATAAACATAAAAGAATTTTTGTTTCCAAAAAATAAGGGATAATAACAAAGGCTACACAATAAAAACTGCAATAGTTGATGAAATATTAACGATTATTTCTGTATTTTGGATTCATGCAAATTTAAAAAATAAACGTATTTTTCGATAACATGAAAATAGGAGTTACACAGTCATTCCTATAAGCCATGGATATATTATCAAACATTTTGTAAGTATTAATTCCTTTCTTTAAAATTTCTTTGATTTTGTATAGTAGAACCTTGAGCACTTACTAGTTGGTGCGAATAAACGCCATTGTACATAGACTTTTTCAAGGACGAACTGAAAAAGTGAAAAATAAAAACAATATAACTATATTACGAAATATTTTTTATTTTTGCTTTTTTTTTAAAGTATAAATGAAAATAAATATTAACGGTAAAACATAAATTATTATCGCAATGAAGTCGCAAAGTTAGGAGATCAACATATGTATAACGGATAGACAAACGCGCACATCACACTGCTAAAAAAATTATATCATTCTCGTACTTGTAAAAAGTAAATTGTAACTTTAAAAGCATTGCTTTGATTGCCTGCTACCATGCAAATTTTGAGCTCCAAAAGATAAACAAAACGAATCATTATCGTGCCAAACCGTGATAAATCTTTTCAAAAGTAAACAAAACTTCTATATCGTTGAGAAAGTTTTGAAGTGACTTTGATTCTATACTCCTACATTGATTGGTATATTTTCAATAATCTATAATTTATTACGTAAATACGTTATTGACATTGTCTTTGTTGACCATTTATTCAATATTTGATATTGCCTAAGAAAATGTGCTATTTTATTTGGTATCTTATTTGTTTTAAATATCATATCAAAGTTAATCTAACATATAACTATCATGATGACTTTTTGATCTAATTTACGAACATGATTATGTTCCGTCAGAGCATTAAATTAATTAATTCAAAATTAATTCTATGTTTAAACTTTTCACCACATATGAATTTGCTCATATAATTTCTGTAAAGGTAATAATACGACATTTGCAACGTGTAAACCTCAATGAAAATTTCAGAAGTTTCTAAAAATTTATTACTGAAATTAAAATATTTTACCGCATTTAATTAAGTACTTTAAACATTTTTTTTTTTTTTTTTGACGTCAGTCACTAATTTTATTAAAACGGAAAGTACTCATCACTAAAAGTTAATTAACTTGTTTTTGAATTTATATATAATTACATTGTATTAACTATTAATCAATGATGACGAAAAAGTAGTGTTCGTTCATGTGGCTGTGTTCAAAAAGTGTATTTGTCTACGTAATCTGACTGGATCTGACCATTTCCTAGTCGACTATTTTATCGCACCCCATTATAAAATTAAAGTTACTGTCAGAATTATTGAAAAATTCTTCTCACTAACGCAGTTTCTTTACAGTAAGTCTCACAATCACAAATTTTAGTAGACTACAAACAAATTTCGGCTTTGCATTATCACAAATTTACCGACAGTAAAAAAAATAAACCTCTAACAACATATATTTTTTTTACAAACAAAGTTTATCAAAAAAATTGAAAACAAATACAGCCAGCCTCAGTCAGATCCGCAAAATTCACTTTTGCAGTTGTCACGCACTTTTCAACCCCCACCCCCGATTCTCAAAAAGCACGAAGCAATCCCCCCGAGCTACACGGTTATCCCAGAAGCCGCAGCACGCGCCGCATCACAGACGAGCCCTCCTCCTTCTCGCAACGCAATTATAAACGCGATGCACAGCGCGCTTCATTATCACCCTGCGACCCCCGCCCTCCTCTCCTTTTCACTTTTCTCCGCTTTCTTCTTGCGCGCCGCTCGGAGCCCCGCACTTCATATCGCGGATTAGCGAGCACCTGTTGCTACTGCCGTCGCCGACGCCGCCGCTTCTCTCTTTCTCTCTCTCTCTCTCTTACTCTGAAAATCTAATTGCTTTCTCGGCACGCGAACACCAACTGAACTCCGGGGTGACTCGGGGCTTATTATATGTATCGGCTGCGAGAGGAAAAAATTTTAGGGACGGTGCATGTGGTCGGGTGGGTGTGACAGGATGATCTGAAGTTTCGAATAGTTTTAATGATAGTGTCGTTTTCTTGTTATTCTGTTCGGGAGTCTTTGAGAAGTATTTTTTTTGTTTATATGAGATTAAAATTTGTTAAAATTCGCGATATATGTATAGATGATTATTCGAAATTTCGATAACAATCTGGAATAAGTAGAAAAAAATGAATCAGTAGAAACGGAAAGTATTATTACGTTGGCAGTTGAATCGTGTTTATTGGAAATTGTTGTAAATGTTGTCAATTAAACACTTTTAATATACATATTTCAATTTTTATTGAGTGTATCGAATGTATCTATGAATGGATCAATTGCATTGTTAAGTTTCAAACAACTACGTGAAACTTAATACTATTCCGCTTTCAATAGAAAGGATTCACGAAGTATTATACGAATTTCAATTTGTTCGAATTGATGGAAAGTTTTATACTTTATTTATACGCACACCTTTTATGAACTAAACACTTTTTACTCATTGAATTATTGAAAGTATATTGCTGTCGTACATGTAAATGATAACAAAATCATAAAAAAAAAATTGAACAAAAAATTATAATTGCAAACTTTTACAAAAAAAAAAACTAGGAACCAAACTTGTAACTAATAAACTATAAACATTAACGACAAAAAGGATGACGAGAATCAGCTGACGAAAAAGTGCGAAATAAGTAAGGCTAATTAACGTAAACATGTACTGCTAAAAAGTCGTATCGCGTTTTCGAAAATTCATAGAATTACCCTTATTGCTTTACGTTGAAAATAAAATATTTTAATCAATGTTTCTACTACTTTTTACACTTTGATCTATAAAAACTCCTTCAATACAATTACATTATTAATTGGAGGAGTTTTAAAAGATCATGCTTTTTATAAAATTTATTACGAAAACGAAGCTATGAATTTTCGACAAATCGACGTCGCGCTGGCATACGTATTCGTGTGTAGATGGTGTAAAATACGACATAACTTTAGGGAGTATATCTCGACTCATAAAGCGATAATTCGCGTCGAATTGTTGAACTTAGGTGTTTACTGAAGATTTATATATGGGCGACGGAGAAAGTTGAAATAAGAAATAAAAAAAAAAATCGAGAGACGGAATCAAACTATAGGAAAATCTGTGTCACTGTAGGAACCGCTAGATTAATTTTCTAGTTAGGATTTTTTAAACGAAAAGGCGTAAAAAAAATACCAAAAGTAACCCAAAAAAAGGAGCTAACCAGGCGAAAAAAACGAAGAGAAAGCGCGCGAAATCACACCCGACCTAAAGATATTCCAGCTGCAAGTTTTTGTAATTTTACTAACAAAATTAACCGACTAAACGAAACAATGATACCACATCGCTTAAAAAAGCTCTCACTCAAATATCTTTAGGCCGGGTACCCACACACCAAAAGCCAGCTATGACATTCGCGTAAGATTATTTTCGAATCCGCAAATTCGATCTCGCGGGAGCTTAGATTTCATTTTCACGAATTGAATATTCGGCTCCGGGAGCGATTTTCGCCGAGCGCACGACTCGAGTTATTACAACTCTGGGGGAAGCTTTCGGGAGCGTGGCTGGCTTTGAAAATGTCTGGGCGTGAGCCGTCTAGTGGAAAATTGTCTCTTCGGCGTCTAGAGGAACTACAGACATTTATAATTGCGAGTTGATTAATGACTGTTGATATATTGTTGATGATTGTATGTTAAGAGAGCGTGAGTAAAGATGAGTGATTGCGATATATCGCTGAATAAGCAGAATCGGCGAAGCTCGTGTTGTAAATAAGCGTATATAAAATATGATAAGCGAGAGCCCAGTTATATAAGACGAATTCAAAAAATAATAATGTATCAATCCCGCAAATCCAACGAAAACACGATATGGCGCCTCGCACACTGTACAATAATCAAGCACGCAAACCTACATAGACAGAAAGGAAACAGACACACAGAGACGTACACATGTAAGCACGTTTGTATAACGCGAAGACGACGCGCAAGTCGACGAAACGGGGAGAGGAGAAATTTCACAATATGATTAAAGCTATATAAAGTAAGGAAACGAAAAATACGATGTATATGAAAGATATAAACTACGAAGGCAATGTAATATGTTATATAACTTGTAAGCCCAAAGCGAACGAGATGCACACAGATACGAGCGCGAAAACACATATCCCACGATATACAGACACGGACACATGTATACATCACACACAGGCAGAGCGAGAAACGGGCAACGAGATAAAAAGGGAGACGTATATGAAATGCAGGCTGTATAGAGACGAGCGAAACGTCGCAAACGTCTACTTGCCGATCGACGAGCGAGATACACTTGTACGACGCTGCGAAAAACGAAATATATATATATATATCGTTGAGGGACGGCGGATTTCGAGAGATACGCCATTACGTCGTCCGAGCGAGCCGCTGGAAAACACATTGCGCCGAGAGGTAACGACCTGCTGATATTTGGACGAAAATATACATATGATTATATATAGCTAAATAAAAAGATATTAATGTAATGGCTGGCTGATATGTTTGTCCCCTTTTCACCCTGCAATTTTCCATTTACCGTTTTATTTTCTTGCGTTCTAAACATTTTTATCCAAGTTTATGAAAAATAAATTCTTAACTGTTGAGAATATTCTGCATTTCTCGTACTAGAAATATTTATTTATATTTTAAAAAATTTTTCATTTCAATAACATTTTTATATAAATTATTAGCTTTTATTAAAATAAAAATAAAGAATTTTTAATTTCGCACTTTCATCATATTTTCGTAAACTAAATATACATCATTTACTAAAAAGGTAAGTTTTGAATATTTGAATTTTATCCACGCAGAATTTTAATACACCTACATCAGGATAAACTACCACACAATTCTCACACCACATTTTTTAAAATCCACTCAAAATTTCTGAAAAGCAATTTTCTAATTACAAGCCAAAAATAAAGCCCACACCGCAGCGCCACTAAACCCACCATCTAACCATAATTTACACAGGCTGAATTACATCTCATTCATGAGCAAACACAGCCACAGGTTATTAACATAAGTGCACGTCAATGTAATCACGACCGCAGGGATGAGCTCCGCAGCAAGAATCACAATAGCAGCTGCAAGCACCATCGTACCTCACCGCAAAAACCACCTCCCATTAGAATCCCAGCCTCCCCTTAAAAGCAAGAAACAAAACTCCGCATAAATATAAATAGCCGAGTTTTCACAGGCAGGTGCGCACTTAGGTGCAGCTTCGAGTGGGGCATCGGCAAACAGAGGCTCGGCTCGATGACCATTGAAATTAATGAGCTGCCGCCACCGCCGAAACGTGACGTTTGCACCGCAAACACAGCCTCGGAGCAATCTCGGTGTGCTTGCGCCTCTCTCCGCCCCCCCCCTCCCCTCCCAAGTACTCCTTGTTGATATTGCGATTATTACGATCAAGCCTTGTATTTCCGGGGCCGCCGCACACGCGCGGATTAATAATCGTGCAGCTTCGAGTGTACAAGCTTTAAGCGGGCGATTCTTAATGTTTGAACGCTGCGGATTGGTGGTGCGAGGTTGGTGAAGGCAATTATGGGATTGGGATGGGCTTTAATTTTGTTAATTGATTGTTTTAAGTTTTAAGGGGGATTATAGTTTTGATGGTGGTATTAAATGTTTTAAGGTTTTTTCTAAGGAGTTAATTAAGTAGTTTTATATTCTTGGAGGAAAGTTTTGATACTTTTAGTTTTGGTGTTAAACAAGATTAGGACAGGGAGTGTAGAATTAATTAAAAGTAAGAAATAATTATACAATGTAAATTACCCCGGCAAAGTGAGCTGCAAGGAAATTGTTATCAAAATATTCTCTTTGTGATACAGTACATAAATTTAAGGTCACTAATTGTATGCATAGAATTGACTCTAATTAACTTATGCAGCCAAAATAAACGTTTGAAAACTTCTTCCAAGTTTTTATGAATATTTTAAGTAATTTTTCTAATACATCTGGTTGACGTAATAATTAATTTCCATAATTCAAAATTTAATTTTTATAAAATTTTTTTACTAACAAAATTGATTGTCAACAATGTATAGAAAATTTAAGTATCTTAACATTCACCAAGACTTTCAAAATTGAATAAATCAAAATTTCCATCGCAAAACTAAGTCACAAAACATGCATCTTATCAAATCGTCGTTACAGTAGAACCATTTCCACCCCCTCCCAAGAAAAATAAAACCAAATAAAATTTATCAAAATTAAATCGCAGTAGAAATTTCCTTATCGCCAGCAAATACCCACCAGCTCTCCAGAACCATACACCAAAAAAAGGAAAAACTGCACGCTCGTATATCCCGATCGTCTTCTCGCATCGGCGAAAAATTCAATTTGAATAAAATGTAGGTCAATAAATGCGCGAAATATAACCGAGCTCGTACCTCTCCCAGCCCTGGTACTCCCAGATAAAAGGCACTTTGCCTCCGAAGCAATCCATAGCTCTCTCTATCTCTCGCCGCTCGCGTTTTTCATTATCAACAAATGTCACGATCGGCCTCGAATACGCAATCGCTACCGCCTACACAGAGAGCCGCATACACCCTGGTAGCTTTGTTTAGCGCGTATATACAGACGATCGCGCTTGGCAAAAGGATCGTAGAAAGGGTATATACACAGAGAGAGAGCGCGCTTTCATTTTGCCGAGCGCGTTGCCTCGAAAAAACATAATATCGTAAATGGCTCGGCGAATCCTTTATGAAACGGCGAGCTTGGAATTTTTGATGTAGTAGCGAGAGCGCGCGAGCGATATGAATATCGGAAAGTTCCCCAAAGGAATTCCGCAGGTTCGGCGGGGGTGGCCCCCCCTCTCTCTCTCTCTCTCTCCGTAGAGAAAGATGCGCCTCTCTCTCTTTTTCCTTTCTTCCCTTGGTCTCTATGTATATACACACGCCGTGGCCCGAAAGCTGCGCGTAGCTCGAGGAAAGTGCTGGTGTGCGCGCGCGAGGAGGCAACTTGGCGAAATCGCTGAGGAACCGATAAACTTGGCGTCAAACAAACAACAAGCAGCCCCGAGCGAGGAGAGCTCGTTTCTGATCCGATAGTCGATACAGATAAAGTTTACCGCTCCGCGCGAGAAACGCCCGCGTTCTGTCTATATACATCCCCCGGCCCCCGACCTCCTGCCTCTACTCAACGTAAGCGGAAACGCATCCTCCCTCTCTTTCTCTATGTAACTGGATGATTGAAAATCCTTTGCGAAATCCTCTCCGGCGCGAGCCCTAAGAGCTTGCGCGTAGAAAATCTACGTGTATGCCGGGAGGCTCTTGTTTGTGTGTTGGATTCTTTTTTCCTCGAATTTTGCCTCTCGAGCTTTTTTTTTTTTACTGTTGGGAAGTAATTTCATTTCGTGCGATTTGCTTTTATAGGAGCGCCGCATTGATTGCGCCCCGTTGATGGCGAGCCGAGTGCAATGTTAATTTGAAGCTCTTTGTAGAGCGGCTTGCTCCTTCGGGCCTGTTGATTTTATAGGCTGCTTATATTGTGCTTTTTTTCTATTAAGAATGGGTGGATTTCAATTGGTTTTATTGGGCTCATATTTAATTACATTTTTAAAGGGTTAACGAAGATGAAAGTATAAAAGTAATTAATGAGACAATAATAAAAATGCAAAATTCTTTTCCGTGCTTGTTACTACTTAACGATTGGAATGTCAATTTATCGGGGTTTGATACTCCTATTATTACCGACTTTGCAGATCATTCAGTTTTTAGTCTATTAAAAAAACATATTGCGATATAAATATATCTAGGACATAGTTGTCCTCCGTAAAGATACATTCTATCACCGTGCAAAATTTCAAGCAAATATTTTGAATTGTTAAAAAATTGCATTTTAACGAATTTTTTTATTTGTGTCCATGAATCTAAAAAATAAAAG
>UELX01004057.1:0-19901 GCA_900480035.1 Eupelmus urozonus
CGTAAAGCTCGTTTTCGAGCACGCGGTTTTATTCGAGCGTGCGCGAAAACGAACTTCGCGCACGGCGTGCGAAAAAATATAAATAATGTGTTTTTAATACATCTATTCGCTTTTAGTGTTATGAAGGAAAAAATAAGTGATATTTAATTTTATAAATTAAGTATTCTAAATGAACAATTAACGTATATATATTCACTGCAACGCTTACCTGTGGCTGCAGCAGCTTCGCTCCCTTCTTCGTTCACCTCAATAACAGCCTTTTGTATCGCTTTGTCGACTTTTAAGGGGTGATCAGCAATACCACTAAAGTTTGCTTCATTTCCAAACATATCAACCATTCCCAACTGTTTA
The DNA here is from genome assembly GCA_900480035.1 of Eupelmus urozonus. NCBI lineage: Eukaryota > Metazoa > Arthropoda > Insecta > Hymenoptera > Eupelmidae > Eupelmus > Eupelmus urozonus. Next base: position 352 of record UELX01004057.1, read on the forward strand.
AAATAAATTCTAATAAATTATTTGGAATTTCTAAATTATAAATATATCGTGATAACATACGTCTTTAAGATGTTCGGTTAAGTCGATTGTGGATTCAATCTTGAATTTTGGTAAGGAAAGACACACTTGGGTATGATTATATCTAAGCTCATTTTCCAGGTCGAAGTCAATCTTTTCGAGATTTTTCTCAACATTTTCTAATCCATCAATCTCTCTAGGAACTATGATTAACATTGACAAATCTTTGTTCTAAATTAATAAAAAAAAAAAAATTGCAGTAAAAACCAGAATGCATTTTTACGATTAATTGCATCTTTTATAAAAATTACCTACCTCATAAGGAAGAGCTACGATGTCTGCATTTAGTTGATCCAATTCTTTAAAGTAGAATTTCTTTTTTATGTACATCGTAGGAACATCTATAGTAGTCGTTTTATTTACGTGAAAAGGTTTTGGTTTAGTCAAATCTTTATTAAATTTATCTTTCCAATTGCCCTTAAAGTAAACTGCATTTACAAGTACCATTCCTGTTTCTTTATTTAAATCCTCTAGACAATAAAATATAAATTCCAACTATTAATTACATATTTTAATTTGATAAAATAATTTAGTTTATTAATTTTTAAATTTCATACCTGGTTTAAGTATTTCTTTGATTTTAGAATTTGTTTTTTCATTACACCATTGGTTAATAATAGCAGCTGATTCTTCGCTTTTTGAGAAATTTAAAACAGCACTTTCTGAATGAAAATATTTTGATGTAATTTCTTTGAATTTGTCATTTACGATAATATCATTAGAGGCATAAATTTTGTTGGCTAATTTGAGGATTACTTGAGTAACATTCTGAAAAAAAGGAAAAATCTATTTTGTCGGTGTCTAATATTATTATATAGTCCTTAAAAAGCATTTAATTCAAGATAATATGGATTTTATATTAGTAATTATCACTTATTAAGACAAATTTTTATTGATTCATAAAAAAATAAAACTAGTTTTTATAAAAGAGGGTGTAATATATCGTAGATCTTATCTACACATGTAAAGAAGTGTAGCGTGAGAAATTTTTGGACGTGTATTAAAAAATATTTTTTTATACATATCATGTAACTATATTTACTAAATTTACAGTATACTTATAAAATACCATTATATGCACACTGTATAAAAAAACATGTTAGAAAGTTAGTAATGTTAGTCAAGTTCCACTTTAAATACTTCAAGAACTTAAAGCTCAGGGGTGAGCTAATTCAGTATTTTAATTCTTTAAATACAAATACAAAATACATTTTGAAAAATACAGTATTTAAAATACTTTAAATAGAAAAAATGTATTGTTGTAAATATTGTATTTAAAAATCCAACATTGTTAAAAATAGAGAAAATATCCATTCAACAATATTAAAAATATAAAATCTATATAAAAAAATTGCATTAAATTTTGGGGTACTCAGGTACATTTAAATCATCAATAAAGCTGTGGAATCCCTGAAAAGCTAGCTGGTCATCTTCAGGCAGGCGCAGCGAGCGTCTCATCTCCGCGGCGGTTTTACCCTCAGCGCCGTAGGCGGCCATCGACAGAACCACATGAGCGCTCAAGGCTGAGCTAACAAAGTTCCCTTCTGTCTTACTGGCTACATTCTAAAATACAAAAAAAAAATATAATCAGCCCGGTGTAAACCAAAATAGCAGATCGTCAACGGAAAAGTCTCTAATCACCTTATGAAAATCGACGGTGAAGTCCTCGACGCTTCTTGATACGCATTTAGCGACTTGCTCTTCCTGGTTCTGCTCTGACATTTTGATTTCGCCTTGCCAAAATCTGGCGAACGACTGTTAAAGTTTACACTTGAAGCGGCAAGTTTATATGCTGCACACGCGCCGATTATGACTAAGCGCCCGGTGACGTAGTGGGATTGCCCTGCACAGATGAGGTTCGGCAGAACTCTTGTTTATCATCGTGATTTAAGCGAATACAAAAATAAAATTGGCAAAATATTTATTGTTTATAATGCAGGTTTGTAAAGAAGGAAAATCTAATAAACAGTATGCCTAAGAAAAAAAGTTTTATTTCGAATGAAAAGTATCTATGATTTTTTATTAAATAGGGGAGACCTGAGCAAGACGACCAACTTAAAGGAAAATAAAAATTTCATGTAATTTTAGCTCTGAAAAATAACTTTAACAGATATAAAAATATAAACGAAAAAATCATGAAATTTTAATGTGCACAAAAAAATTGCCGGGCAAGATTGACATCCTAAGGAAAATAGAATAAAAATCAACTAAATCGAAAGAAAAATTATAATAATCGTATTGCAATTTAAGTAGAATAAACAATAAAATTATAAAACTACGGTTTGGAGAAAGTACTGAAAAAAATAAAATGTTAACGAATTTTGAAAAATTTTCAAGCAAGCACTTTGTGATAAATTAATAAAAAATGGACTACACAACGGAAGAAATATTTTACATTAATATTTATGTCTCATTAAACAAATTCCAATAATTAAAAAAAAATATTGTCATGACAGGGTGTTCAGGGTGGCAAGATTGCCCGGAATGTGCAAAACAAATTTTATAGCTTGTGAAAAATTTGAAAAATATTATTCTTGATTTTTGACAATGGATTTATTAAAGTATTGCAAATGTTATAACTCATTTGTTATTTAGAAATAATATAAGTGAAGAAAAGACTCACTTTCTTATCTTGGCGATGTCGTATGTCGGACTACGATAGTCAATATTTATTTTTCTATAGGCGATTTTATTACTCTTAGCACCTATAGTGAAATAAAAAGTGTATAAGATTATTTTCAGAACTGTTGATACAGCCTATGCCGTAGACGTAGCCTATGTCCGTTTTGCCCGGTAGGTCCATCTTGCCCAGGCCTCCCCTACTTCAATCGAATTTTCGAAAATAAATAAATGAATCTGAATTGCATTTTTAAGAACATTCTTTAAATTCCAGTTTTGTTTATTTTCAAAAATTTGTCTTGCGAAGTGTATTTTACGTGAACCTAATCTATAAAACGTATATTTTTAACCTTATATATATTACCTTCTTAGAATTACTTTACTTTTAATTGATTTTTATTTAAAAATATCTTTATACCACTTATGAATCACGCTCAATAAATAATGCTATGAAAAAGAATGAATGTAATACGTATCAACAATCATTTTTTGATAATTTTAATAAAAGTAATTATTTAGATGTATCCGTTTTTAGGATTGAAAAATTTACTTGATCAGCTGAGCATTATCTAAGGTAGTTCTTTTGTCCACTATACTTAAAATATGTAAATTGTTATAGCGATTGATTGATTATTTATAAAAAAAAAAAAAACAAAAAAGCTCAAATGCAGCAGTCTTCAGCCACAATGACACTTCAGAGATAGCGAAGTACGAAATTCATCAACTGGGAAGAATTTAGCTGGCCCAGTAAGTTGTTTACAACCGTAACATCAAATAATTCTAAAAATAGTTACATTGATTGAGGTAAAGTGAAAGCATGGAAAAGTATTATTCTTATCAATAATTATAACGGTCAAATATTTTCATCAAATTTGAAAAAGTCTCCATAGGTAAGTCATTTTTTTTTAATTACAGATATATTTTTCTCGTAATTAATATAATTACTTAATATAATTTTATCAAAATATTGAATTTTTCTAATAATTATTAGAGTAAAATTTTGTAATTATAAATTTTTCCATGCATTTATTTGTTATACAATATAAAGAGCATGTTATAATTTAAATTATGAATCTCTTATTCCAACTATCTTTTACTTTATAATCATAATGTCAATATTTAATACTTTTAGTTATTGGTACTAATAGAAAGAAAGTTCTTTTAGTTGTATTTTACAATGTCTACAACAATTATATGGATAACCATTTAAATTTTGTAACATCGTCAAAGTTTAATAGTTAATATTAATCAATATTTTTAATTTAAAGAATACAAAATTATCATTATAATAATTAGAGCAAATGGTACAAATGACTACATTTATGGATTATGTAGGATCAATACTTTATCAAGCACAAAATTGATTGAGAAAAAGCAGAACAAAAAAGTAAGTGCATATACTTATTGAACAGGATAAAATAATTTTTTCTTAATAAAATAAAGCATTAACTTTAAACATTATTTTTTACATTCATTAAACAAAACAAATCATAAACGAGTTATGAAGAGTCTAGGTAAACAATAAAACAGAGATTAAAAAAAATAAATTTATTGTAATTTATTAAAATAAGTACATGGTATCCACAATCTTTATTCATTGTACATTTGCGTATTACTAAAAATTAATTGATTTTAAATTTTATTTCTGTAAAATAAACTTGATTTAAAAAATTATATTTCTTTTGAACGATATAATAGGTATAAAAATGATACAATATAAAATATTATATAATAAACGCTAGTATGCACGTCTTTATCCAGAAGCGAGATAATATATACATAAATAAACAAATGTTTAAATTTGAACTGAATATTCAGGCGTTTGGCTGACTAACGCGTCCGGAGAAGAGCGTAATATTCATTTTGGCATAGACGATTCGATACAGGAATGGCCTGTTTACTTTTACAACAGGCAGGATTTCTATTGAGCATATTATCATCTCTGTCCCTATATTTGGAATAAAAGATTTTAACTGCCCATAAATATGGTAAAAAGTACTCGTGCAAAAGGTAATTAAGTAATACAATATAGCTATACCAATTTTTTGTTATTTGACGAATAAAAATCAATGAAATAAATAAACGTTTAAACAATCTAATTAATACATTACAATGTTTACCAGTGACTGCGGCAGCTTCGCTTCCTTTTTCGTTCACCTCAATAACAGACTTTTGTATCGCTTTGTCGACTTTTAAGGGGTGATCATCAATACCACTAAAGTTTGCTTTATTCCCAAACATATCAATCATTCCCAACTGTTTAAAATAAATTCTAATAATTAGTTTGTATTTTTTTAATTATAAATATATTGTGATAACTTACGTCTTTTAGATGCTCGCTTAAATCGATTGTGGATTCAATTTTGAATTTCGGTAAAGAAAGGTACATTTCGGTATGGTTATATTTAAGTTCATTTTCGAGGTCAAGATCTATCATTTCGAGATTTTTCTCGACATTTTCTAATCCATCAATCTCTCTAGGAACTATGATTAACATTGACAAATCTTTGTTCTAAACTTAAAAAAAATCGTATTAAAAATCAGAGTATTATTTATTATTAGAGAAAAACGATCACTATAGTCACTCATTGCAAATAATAAAAAACACGAAAATCAATACATGAGAATAAAGTACTGCTGTATTTTTTTGAGGAAAAGTGGTCTGCGCATGCACAAAACGTTTTTTTTGTGGTAAATCGAGCAGTATTCTTTTATCTTGGATATTAAGAGAAAGACCTCCCTTTGTTCGCTGGGGTGTACTTAAAAATTGCACTCATTCAGTAAAACAGGATATGCGCCGTGTGTGTATGCCGCCTTCGCTTCACGCGGGCGCAACTCATACTCTGAGGGCCCATAATCTACTTTATTCCCTCGGTGCATAATATACTATTTGTGTAGCGAGCTAAAAATAACAGTTTTGCTTACTGCGCTAGATTGCGAAGGTTGTAATTTCGGCTTCGCCAGGCAAAAACATACAACATATATGCACCACGAACGAGAAAGAAGAATGCATTCGATCGCATGTTTGTCACCCTCTTCTTTGGCTCGGTCGACAATTTTCATGCGATTTGAGACATTCTTTACTTTTGCTCCCTAGGTACGTAATATACTATGTAGACTAAGGGCTCGTAGTCTTTTTTGACCTAGTGTGATTGCAGTCGTCGTCAGCTCATAGACGTGCTACTTCACCTTCAATTTGTAGTGCAAATTTCACACACGGTCTTAAAAAAAAACTAGTTTACGTCCTTGGTATACACAATATGCTACTTTATATCATTTCTTATTATAATTACCTACCTCATAAGGAAGAGCAACGATGTCTGCATTCAATTGATCTAATTTTTTAAAGTAGAATTTCTTTCTGATGCACATCATAGGAACATCTATCGTAGTTGTTTTATTAATGTAAAAAGGTTTTGATATAGTCGAATCTTCATCAAATCTATGTTTCCAATTGCCTTTAAAGTAGACGGCATTTACAAGTACCATTCCTGTTTCTTTGTTTAAGTCCTCTAAACATAATAAAATATACATTTCAGCTGTTAATTCCAAGTTTTAATTTGATATAATAATTTATTTTATTAATTTTTATAATTTATACCAGATCTAAGTATTTCTTTAATTTTAGAATTTGTTTTTTCATTACACCATTGGTTAATAATATCAGCTGATTCTTCACTTTTTGAAAAGTTTAAAACGGCACTTTCTGAATGGAAATATTTTGATGTGATTTTTTTGAATTTGTCCTTGATAATAATATTATCAGAAGCATAAATTTTTTTTGCGAATTTAAGGATTACTTGAGTAACATTCTAAAAAAAAATACAAATATATTTTTTCTGATGCATATAGATTATAAGTCTAAAAAGATAACACATTAAAGTCACAGTTTCGCAAATGAGACAAAAATAAAGGATGCCTCGAAGCACCCGACACCCTACTACTTAAAGATATTTTTTCACGTAAGTTAAAGTAAAGTTATCAAAAGACTGTTACAAAACACGAATAAAGAATGAATATTATTTAAATTGAAAGCTAAGAAAAATTTTCGAATTACACGTATTCCACAGTTTTTTAAGATTAACATTAAATAATTTTTTCAAATATTCGTCAACTTCAATTTTTCTAAATATATTTATTTTCCTTATAGTTTATAGAATATAAATCTATTATTTTACCATAAAATATTGGGCAAAACTATGAATAATATTAAAATACGAAAAAATAAAAACGTTTGCTGACATAAGACTCTGTACTAATATACATTTGAAAAATTCGATTTTTAAAATCTCTTTAAAATCTTCTTTTTTTGCCATTTGAAGTTGATATTCGGAAAAATATTTTTTCCGGCGCGTGTACATACTTACGTTCAAATCATCAATAAAGTCGTGGAATCCCTTAAATGCATGCTGGTCGTCTTTAGACAGGCGCAGCGAGCGTCTCATCTCTGCTGCGGTTTTACCCTCAGCGCCGTACGTGGCCATCCCCAGGACCATGTGAGCGCTCAAGGCTGAGCTAACGAAGTTTCCATCGATTTTTCCGGCTATGCTCTAAAGTACACCAAAAACACAATCAGCTGGGCGTAAACCAAAATAGCAGATCGACGGAAAAGTGGATTTAATCACCTTATGAAAATCAACGGTGAAGTTCTCGACGCTTTTTGATACGCATTTAGCGGCTTGCTTTTTCCGGTACTGATTTAACGTTTTCATTTTGCTTTGTCGAAAATTGGCGAACGACTGTTAAAGCGCACACTTGCAGCAGCAAGTTTATACGCTGGATGCGCAGATTATGACTAAGCAGTGGCGCAGTTGGATATCCCTGCAAGGACGAGATTCAGCAGAAATCTAATTGTTTCTCTCGATTTAAGTGAATGTAAATAAAATTGCATTTTAATGATTTTTGATTAAATAGTTTTTTGTACTTTTTTACAAGATTCATTAGTTTGATTTATAGTGTACTTAATTTGTAACAAATGCAAATACGTAATATTATTGAAATATTATATTGTTGCCAGATTAAATTATTATTTAATCTGGATTAAATTATTATTTAATACTCTAATTGACTTTTTGAAATTAAATAAATAAATCGGAAATGCATTGTTACGAACATTCTTGAAATTCAAGAAGGAACGAATATAAAATATAAAAAATTATTTTTAGTTATTTTATAAAAGTAATTACCTATTTAGACTTTCTTTTCTCCACTTTCTGCGTAAATTGCTCTAATGAGAAATTGATTATTCAAAAATAAAAGCTCGAATGCAGCAGGCTTCAGCTACTGGGAAGAATTTAACTTATGCATTACGTTTTTCACAGTCGTAACATCAAATAATCCTAAATAGCGATAATTGTAGGGATCGAATTTTTCATCCAAGTTGAAAAAATCTCAGTCTCCTGGTAGAAAATTTACCTAATTCCGGGTACAATTTCTGATCAACAAACGTTAAAATGACACTTATCTAAAAATTCTGTTTAAAACGTTTCCAGAATTTTTAGATAAGTGTCATTTTAACATTTGTTGACCAGAAATTCTGTCCAGAATCAGGTCAATTTTCTATCAGGGTCGGTAACTGATTTTTTAAATTACAGATATAATTTTTTTTAATTAAAATTGAAATATTCAAGATTTCAAGTTTTATATTACATCAGTGTGATTAATTTTGAAATCAATTTGACCTATCATTCTCGTAGGTTTATATATTTTTATTTGTATGTTGTAAGTCTAACACTATTGTAGTAGCTGTTATGTATTCATTTCCGTTGGGCAGTAATAGTGATTGGAGAAAAAAATCACTAATTGACAATATATAATTAACCACTGTTAAACAAAACTTATTAAAAAAAGAATTTTATTAAAAACAGTATTTATATTATTACAGTACAATAAAGCTTTAAAAGTAAAGTCACAAAATATCACATGCTTCATAGTGCGTCAATATAACATGTATAAATATTTCAGTCATAAAAATAAAATATCGTTTTTATAATACTTAATCAAGCGGATTAACTACGCGACCTGCGAACAAAGTATTATTTTTGTGAATAATCTTGTATAAGAAAGGCCTGTCCACATTAACTTCTATCGGAGGTGGTGTCATAATTGCTGAATAACAACACATCATGATTCCTAAAAGAAAACATAAATTAAACATATCATTTTATTTTAAAAAGTGATCATTTATTTTACCAAGAAATAATAAAAAATATATATATATCAATTAAAATCAATTATGTTTATACGAATAAATGACAATTGATCAAACGACAAAATTATTATAAAAAATACTGCATTAATTTATTTTTTTTTGCGTGACGTACAAATAAAACAGTACAAATTATTATACAATGAACACAAGTACAAATGGATTACATGACCAAGAAGCGACAGAATGTACGAGTAAACGAAAATGCGATATGTAAGATTTTACAATTTATGTTGTAATTCAGATTCAGAATGGTTTTTAGACTTCTGGTTGACTAACGCGACCAGAAAAGAGCGTGACGTTGAGCTTGGCGTTGACAATTCGGTACAGGAAGGGCCTGTTCACTTCCAGGACGATGGGTGGCGGTGGTAGGCAGCGCTTCATCAATCTTAAACCTAGATTTAGAATGAGATATTCCGTTTACTCGTAATTCTGGCGAAAAGCAAACTTGCCGAGTATAACACGCAAACAAGCAATAAGATGTGATAACTTATTTTTTTTTATTCATGAATGATATGAAGATAAAACATGATAGAGTATAATACGCATTTATATATTTGAAAGATTTTTTTTTAAAAAAGTGAATATTATTAATAAAAATTAAAGGATCTAATAAATATTTGAATGTTATTTAGCAGTACTGAAGTTGAAATAAATAGAATAATTAGTTAAGTATATTATAATGCTTACCAGTGACTGCAGCAGCTTCACTGCCTTCTTCGTTCACCTCGATGAAGGCCTTTTGTATAGCTTTGCCAACTTTTAAGGGTGTATCAGAAATACCATTAAAGTTAGCTCCATTATTGAACATTTCAAGCATTCCGAGCTGTAAGACAAAGATTTAATATAAAAAAAGATTTTTAATATAAAACTTTAATATATTTGTTGACTTAAAAATAAATTGTTATAACATACATCTTTGAGATGTCCATTTAAGTCGATTGTAGTTTCAATCTTGAATTTCGGTAAGGAAAGGCACACTTCGGTACTATTATATCTAAGTTCATTTTCGAGATCGAGATCTACCTTTTCAAGGTTTTTCTCAACATTCTCTAACCCATCAATCTCTCTAGGAACTATAATTACCATTGACAAATCTTCGTTCTATATTAAAAGTAAAAATAGATTATAAGAATAAGCATATTAATTCAAATTTAAATGGCATTTCTCATCAAAAGTGCGTACCTCATATGGAAGAGCAACAATATCGGCGTTCAAATTCTCTAGTTCTTTGAAGAAGAATTTCTTTTTAATAAACATCGTAGGAACATCTACAGAAGTCGTTTTATTAATGTGAAAAGGTTTTGGTTCTGTTAAATCTTTATTAAATTTATCTTTCCAATTTCCTTTGAAATATACGGCGTTTAGAAGTACCATGCCTGTGTCTTTTTTCAAGTCCTCTAGAAAATAAAAAATAAATTTACCAATACAACTTTAATGTATAACTTATGTTATTAATGTTTTAGATACATCACATACCAGCTTTAAGTATTTCCGTGATTTTGGAATTCGTTTTTTCGTTACACCATTGGTTAATAATTGCAGCTGACTCTTTGCTTTTTGAGAAGTCTAAAACGGCACTTTCTGAATGGAAGTATTTTGATGTAATTTCCTTAAATTTGTCCTTGACATTGATATCATCAGAAGCATAAATTTTGTTCGCCAATTTGAGAATGACTTGAGCAACATTCTATAAGAAAGAAAAAATAATTTCGTTTGACACATGAATTATCTATAATCTTATCTACAATCTTATGATAATGAATTGAATCATTATCAGTTATTAAAAAAAATATTAACTTCAAGATACGAAATAAAGAACTATTATTCATAAGAAAACTACGAAAACAGATAGCGACAACGTCATATAGTAACATGTTGTATAGGTATCCTTATGATCAAACAAAACCAGAAGAAATGGAATACTACTTGCAATAATTTTAATACATATATACGTAAATACGTGTTTTTATCACTAGATTTGTTTTTATTTTTTTATCTGCATGTGTTAAAATTAAAAATAAATTTATACAAAATACTTTGTGTAGATTATTAAAAATATATTTGAATGTATTTTTATATCTTTTAAACGCATAAATATCAAAGAAATTCATCATAATTAATTTTTAATTCTTTCAATTTATATGTATATAGTGACTATAGAGGTACGTTCAGTGATAATTTTATGTAAGTGAGACGTGACACGAATTTCAAGCGGCTATAACGCAATTAAATTTTGAAATGTTAGAAATAAACTTTTACACATATAAATTACTAAAATTTTAAAAATCGAAAATTTCTAAAACTTTTAAAAAATGTGCAAAATCTCAATTCAATTTAATTTAACCCTTTCATACACGCCCTAGTTTTGAAAATTTTCGAATTTTTTAAAAAAAGTTGTTCTAAAAACTTTAAAAAAAATAATTTTAACATTCTAAACACCTACAGAGTTTGTGATGACTCTAAATAAACTTTTTGAATAGCATTTTTATTTAACATGTTTTGTATACTGCAGCGACCTCTTAAAGGCGGATTTCCCCCAAGGACGAAAACGTCCTTAAGTGCGTGGAAGGGTTACACATTTATATCTTTTCAGTACCTTTATATTATTTTTATTATATCTTTATACATTTACTATTGTCTATTATTTCTTCATTTCATAATTCAACCGTGAGTATATTTGAAAGAGAGATTCTCTAAGATATATAAACAGTTTTTTAAAAATTATCGGATCACCAGTTGCACGAATTTTTCGCACGTATAAATTGATGCGGGCAACAGGTGAGCTACCTAAGCTGATGCAATGCCCACCTGACATAAAATGCAATTTAAAATAATACATAAATAGGATTTAATATATTTTGTTTTCGATTATTGTATATAATGATTAAAATAATTTCTTATATCTTACAAATGAAAAGTCGTTATCGATCTCCTTCGAACCAGTATATTTATTCAAAAAAGCCTATGTTTCGGAGATATTACTAGTCCCTCTTTTTAAGACTTGTCGTAAATAAATATAACATGAAAATGTAAAATTTATATTTATTTATGAAACGTACGCTTTTTTGAATAAATATGCTTATTCAAAGGAGATCGATAACGGCTTTTTATTTGTAACATTGACCTCGAACGATAGATTCTCTATTAATATTAGTTTTTTGTATATCTTATCTGATTTTAAGATTTTAAAGAAGCAAAGCCTACATTTGATTTCTTACAAAATTTTAGGAGGAGTCACCGATAATAATTTAGTAATAGTTTAATAATTGCAGGTGTGGCACGAAATTTCATTGTTTACTTAAAACACAAATTGCATTACAGAATTAAGTAAGAAAATAGATTTTATGACTGATCTGGAATTTCCAAAAAAATAAAATGAAACTTATCGTTATGTTAAAATTAAATCTCATCAATTTAATATTTTACTTTAATTAGCAATATTTGCACTAACTGGTGTATTAATAATTAATAAGAAAAAAAAAATCGTTTCTGTATTCTAAAGAATTTGTCCTTCAAATATACTTCGATAGCAGTAACTCAGAAAACAATAAAAAATAATAATTTCTTAAAATCCTTGTTAAAATATCGTTTATAAAATCAAAAATGTATTTAATATTACTTTTAAGAAATTTTTTAAAATCAAAACAAAAAGTCTATTAAAAAAATTGCATGAAATTTTTAAACTCTTACATTCAAATCGTCAATAAAACTGTGGAATCCCTGAAAAGCTAGCTGGTCATCTTCAGGCAGGCGCAGAGACTTCCTCATCTCCGCGGCGGTGTTACCCTCAGCGCCGTAGGCGGCCATCGACAGAACCACATGAGCGCTCAAGGCTGAGCTAACGAAGTTCCCTTCTGTCTTACCGGCTACATTCTAAAATACACCAAAAAAATAATATCCAGCCACGCGTCAAACAAAAAATCAAATTACAATCACAAAAATAATCACTTTGTGAAAATCAACGGTGAAATCCTCCACGCTCTTGGAAACGCACTTTGCGGCCTGCTCCTCTTTCTGCTCTGACATTTTGACTTGGTTCTGTCAAGCGCTGGCGAACAACTGACACAGTATATACAGAGTCGCGCCGGCAGGCGTATACTCATGACGCATAGGTAGAAGCTCGGAGCTCGCTGGTGGAGGCGTAGTGGGATCGAGCTATGTGGATTAGGTATGGCAGGAATTTAGTTTATCTCGGACTCGTTTTGGATTTTCCGTTTGTTGTTGGCCGATCGATATTAGGTGCGTCTGCGGTGCTATAACGGGATGCTTGCGCAATGATGATTCATTTGTCGATGCTCATTATCAGCGTGGGTGTTGGCAGCTGGAATTGTGCTTTAAGTCTTTTTGTGATTTTTGAAAATTTCATTGATTGGGGATTATTGATGGTTTAAGGTGTTTCCAATAGCTTATTGCGAGGTAGTTAAAATTTAACTGAATAGATTAGATCGCCGTGAAAAAAAATATTATAACTGTATAATATATCGTATGAAGCTTTAGTTATATAAGAATATGTAGTTATTTCATGACTTCATTCGCGTATAATTGGTAACAACTGTGTCATCATACCGTTTTAAAGAAATCTTAAATACGTGTGTAATCATTTGAAGGTGATTTGAAGAAGTGACTAATAAAAATGAGATATTCAATTATGAGAATTATAAATAAAAACAAAAATTCCAATAAGATAAACATTTTATTCACAGTCATAAAAATACATTTTTTCAGATCTTACAAAATAAATTACAAAAATATTGAACGAATAACATTTATTATAAGTACACATAAATGTCGCAACTTTTAAATATTAAGTAGAAGGATTATTCAGGCGGCCACTAAACACAACAGTATTCCTGCATACTATTCTATAGACGAAGGGTTTATTGACTTTGACTATTTTTGGAATTCCCGCTGAACACGCCCAACTAGAGAAATCTAAAATTATATTTTGTGAAAAATTAATCATTTTTTTTGTTAAACCTTTAATAATATTAATTTGTTAATTACTGTGATTTTTATTTAAAAAAATAATAAATTTATTATCAATTGAAAAAACTTTTTATTTTGAAACAATTAAATGTCAAATGTAAAAATTTAATAATTAATAAAAGTCATGCACGTTTTCCTTACTTAATTTTATCATTAACATAATTCCATCTCATATATATGCATACATTTTTCTTTCATATACTTTTTTAAAAAATTTCAAAAAGTATAACATTACGTAGCGTCTAAAAATTCAGGACTGTGATGCATTTTAATGTTTATGGCAGAAAATGATATTGTTATCAAAACAATATTTATTTTATAACAAAATTATAAATAATTCTACATGAAATATTAAAATAAAAAAATAAAAAAATTTAAATCATTTTCACATTTATGCTATATACAATCAATCAAATCATTTTTTTTTAATGCTTCAACTTCGATCATGAGTTTTTAAAGAAAAAGAGAATTTTAATTACGAAAATAAAATTATTGATCCTTGTTGAATTATTTCTTCAAGTATACTAACAGTAATAGTACTGATAGGTCTTTAAAAGTCAATAAATTTACGAAATACGTGTAAATACAATTATTGTTGTTATAAAACACAATAAATCTAAAGAAACGGAAAAGCTGTTTTCAATATAATTTAAAAAACAATTGATCGATCGGAAAATTAGAATACTTAAAAAATGTACAAATTAATATATAAATATCATATAACAAAAAAGTTAAAAAATATTTAAGTCAAATATTCTAAATAACTTTAAAAATTTCTAAACAATCTTAAAGTTCTAAACTTAAAAACGAAATCTATCAGGACTAGATTGAGAGACTGGATTAAAACTGTAATCTTATATAAGTAATATATTCATTGTTAAATTGTTTAATTTTATGAATCTCTTCTATATAATTTAATAAATGTATATTAAGGGAAATACAGCGCTGCGCGGAATGGTTGAACTGACAACAAAAACAAGTTCATAATTATTTTTAGGATTAGTTGTAAGTTCTTATCCAGTCCTACGAACAGGTAACATCTGTTTACCTCTGTAGGGTACATTTTATGTCAGATATATAATTTTATATATTTAGATTTTAAGTGCATTGTAACTGGTGAATAAATAAATAAATTTTCGATTTGATAATAATCAATTCTTAAATAAGAGGATTCACGACGTGACCGCTAAACAAGATGTAGTTTTTGTAAACTATTTTGTAAAAGAATGGCTTGTCCACAATAAACTGATCTGGTGGTGGCTTAATGACCAAGCAGCGATCTACGAGAAACATCACTAAAACAAGATAAATTTTTTAAGAAATTTATGTTTGAAACCAGCCTCAGTTATTAAAGATACGTGGAAGATTATGTTACAAATTTTTTCAAGAATCGCCTCGTTCACAACGATATACTACGATAATACTATTTTAGTCATTCTGATTACTTTTAAAAAGTGCAACAATGTACAATGCATACTTAAATTATGATTAATTTTTCAGAATAGTATTAAAATTAGAATGCTTAAAAAATGTATAAATTTAATAATATCATGTAACAAAAAAGTTAAAAAATATTTAAGTCGAATATTCTGAATAATTTTATAGTTTTCGATTCGATAATAATCAATTCTTAAATAAGAGGGTTCACGATTTGACCGCTAAACAAGTTGTTGTTTTTGTAAACTATTTTGTAAAAGAATGGCTTATCCACAATAAACTGATCTGCCGGTGGTTTGCAAATATCGCAGCGATCTACCAACAACATCGCCAAAATAAGATAAATTTTTTAAGAAATTTATGTTTCGATAAAAGATTTAGTAAAAATTTATTTTCATGGTATTGTAAATGTTCAAAAGATGCATTCTTAATACCACCACCTCAATATTAATTTACTGTATTTTAATGTTTACAGTTAATTTGGAGAAATAAATCGATGTTTATTAACAAGAAAAAAGAATAACTCTTTATTTAAAAGAATAAAATTGTTTAATTCAAATACAAAATACATAAATCATTATAAAACAGATATATAAGAAATTCTTAGATATAAGAAATATTTATAATTTAAAAACGCAATTCGCTGTTTAATAATTTTCGAGCAATAAATTCTTAATTGAGAGGATTTACGACGTGACCACTAAACAAGGTTTCGTTTTTATAAACAATTTTATAATAAAATGGTCTATCCACTTTTATCGGTACTAGAGGTGGTGGCATACAGCAAGCTACAGCAATCATTGCTAAAACAAAATAATCATTTTAAGGATTTGCTATTGAGAAAATAAGAAAATAACAATTGGAAATTTTTGAAAAGATATCTGTATTTGTGCGTTTTTTAGAAATGTAAAGTTTCTTGATCGAGAAAAATGTAAATAAATGTGAATTTCTAAAAACTGTTAATAACTGTTAATAGCGTAAATATAAAGTTGTATTTAAAACATTCAGGATGTTTTTTTTTCTAAGTAAGTTGTATTTAAAACATTCAGGATGTTTCTTTTTCAAGTAAGTTTACTTAATGTCTTAATCGCAAATATGATATTTTAGTTACTCACATATATATATATTACAGTTTAAATCTAAATTTACTTTCTTGCCATTTCTTACTAAACAGGATACAAAAATATGATATGCATAATTTTTTTTCTTACTCAGTAATGGATATTTTTATTTAATTCATTACTGATTTTTATATTTCATCCTCAATTAGTAATAATCAAAATAATTAAAATTATATTTACCAGTTACTGCAGCAGCTTCGCTTCCTTCTTCATTAACCTCGATAAATGCTTTTTGAAGTACTTTATCGACTTTAATCGGTCTATCAGTAATGCTCTTGAAATTAGCTTTATTATCATCAAACATTTCAACCATTCCCATCTGTAAAAATAAACGTTTTATTAAAATATTAGATTTTTATTAAAATATTAAGACATAATAGCAACTAAATATTGAGAAAATACCGTCTTAAGGTGCGAATTCAACTTGATTGTAGTTTCGATTTTGAATTTTGGCAGAGCAAGGTCAAGCTCACGCTTACCACGTTGCAAATCTTCGTGCTTAAAATCGACTTTTTCGAGATTTTCTTCTATTTTTTTCAGGCCATCAACCTCTTTAGGAACTATGATTACTAATGATAAATCTTGATTCTACAATAAAAAGAAATAACCTTTTAAAAAAATCTTAATATTACTATATTCTGTCGGTATATGATGTGAAAAAAAAAGAAATTTTGTAATATAAAATATTAATAAATTAAATTACCTCATAAGGAAGAGCAATGCATGCAGCATTTAGTTCTTTAAGATCCCTGTAGAAGAATTTTTTTCCGTTGAGATGCATTGTAGGCACATTTATTGTAGTGGTTTTATTAACGTGGAATGGTTTCAATTCAGTAGCTTCTTTTTCAAATTTATGTTTCCAATTGCCTTTGAAATACACCGCATTTAAAAGAATCAATGCTGTATCATCATTTAAGTCATCTATAAAATAAATTAATGAAAATAATACAATAAATATTTAAGTTAGGATACTGGTCACTATTAATAAAAATATTAAATGGATACAAATTTTATATGATAAAATTTTAAAATTGGTTGTTTTTACAAAAGCAAATTATCCGATTTTTTCTTAGCTTAGTAAGTTACTTATTAACTCTTTATAAAGCCTTAAGTTAAATCGAAAAAAATGAGATTCCAATAGAGCTCAAAAAAATTGTATAACTAAAAATGATTAATTTTATATCAATTTCGTATTTAGGTGAGAATTATTAATTTTTTTTTTTATTTAAATATTACCTTAAATTAATTATGCATACTGATTGTTTTATTTTATTTCTTTTTTTTTTATATCAATTATACCTACCTTTTTTAATAATATTCTGAATTTTGCCGTTTGTTTTGTCGTGACACCATTGGTTAACTAGTTTCGCAGATTCTTCACCATTTGAAAAATCTAAAGTGGCGCTTTCCGAATGAAAATGTGTTTTGGTAATTTCCTTGAATTTGTCTTTAATGCTTATATCTTTTGAAGCGTAAATTTTATTCGCCAATTTAAGTATGACTTTTTCAACGCTCTAAAAATAATTAAGAATTTTAATTTTTATTCTCATTGTAAGTGTAATTATAATTCTGATCAAAAAAGTTGTATTGTAATTGTTATAATATACAGTATTAAACATGTAGTTTACTAAAACACGGTCTTTAAAAAGCCAAGTTGATTTTCAAAAAGTATAATGAATTGATGACGTTTTCGGAGATTAGAATAATATTGCCTTTTGAAAAGGCCTCTTCTAAAATTGCGACAAAATTGATATCTTGAATATTAAAAAAAAAGTCAAACTTTATTATAGATAAAGAATGACTTTCTTTAATTTTAACATGTAAATTTTATCACCATATTAAAATGTTAACATGTTTTTTAGATGCAGTATTTATAATGACATTATACTTCGCTATAACAGGACTTATCATATGTTGTTATTACAATAATTATATGCTCAATTATGTGACTAAAACATTCTCTGACTAATGCTTACGCCACATTGAACAACCCAAAATACTCTAACATTTCCTAAGCATTAATTATATTATAACATTTCTTTAAATTTTAACCATTAATATAATAAAATTAAACATTCATTCAGAACACAGATTAAAAAAAGCAAAAACGACTTTTTCTTTCCACTCTTTACCAATATTTAATCGACATTATAATTTTTAATCTTTCTTATCAGCCACTTACGTTCAAATTGCCAATGAAGCTCTGAAAGCCCAGATAAGCTTGAGCGTCGTCTTTCGGCAGGTGCAGAGCCTGCAGCATTTGCCTGGCAGTCTCTCCTTCAGCGCCGTAGGCGGCCATCGCCAGAACCACATGCGCGCTCAGGGCCGAGCTGACGAAGTTGCCCTCGATCTCGCCTGCTACATTCTGCAAGCATACGCCCAGACGACCAATCAAATAACGCCCACTTTCAAGAGTAAAAGTTTTCATTTCGTCGCATAAAGCGCTAATGTAAATATTCACCTTGTGAAAATCGGTGGTAAAGTTCCTGGCGCTCCTGGATACGATCTCCTCTTTAGCTTCCGCCATATCGTCACTTGTGAATGGTTCGTGGGTGTCTGTTTGAAGTGCAAGGTGTATTACATGAGCCACAACGCGATATCTCGAGAGCGTCTGAGCCGGGCGATGTGCTGGGCCGGTTTGAAAGATATTATATACTTTCGTGTTTAGCCAAAGTCGTCTGGATTTTTCTGAGTCAGGCGCGCAGTCGCAGTCGATGTTTGTCAGCTAGCGTTCGAACGCTTGGCTTGGGTTAATCCGTGGCCGATGAGTCATTCTTCAGTGGCGTCCTGTAGTATGGGCTCAGACAGTAGTCGGAGCCTGGTATAAACACGAAAATTTTTGCCTAAAATGCATTTATTTTCAAATATTAATAATAAATTATAAATTAAAGTATATTTATGTCGAGGTAAATGGTAAAAAAAAATATTATATTTGATAGTAAGTTGTTTATTTATAAAAACTTAAGAGGAATTAAACATTATTCAAAAAAATTTTGATTTGAAAATAAATTAGTATTTTATTAGTATATGGCTGATTGTCACGAAAATGGTAGTTTTGACGTTAAAAACTGTTCGTATAAAAAAAATCGTTTTGGGGG